>NIVC01000013.1:502355-504855 GCA_002269645.1 Macrostomum lignano | reverse complement strand
AGGGAGACTGAGGGGAAAAGGGAGACTGAGGGGAAGAGGGAGACTGAGGGGAAGAGGGAGACTGAGGGGAAGAGGGAGACTGAGAAGAGGGAGACTGAGGGGAAGAGGGAGACTGAGGGGAAGAGGGAGACTGAGGGGAAGAGGGAGACTGAGGGGAAGAGGGAGACTGAGGGGAAAAGGGGACTGAGGGGAATTGGGAGACTGAGGGGAAGAGGGAGACTGAGGGGAAGAGGGAGACTGAGGGGAGAGGGAGACTGAAGGGAAGAGGGAGACTGAGTCGAGAAGGAGACCGCTGGAGTCTCGGTAGGTACTAAAGCTAAATATGGGCTACCTGCACAGCTGCTACAAGTAGCTACATGTATGTGAATGACGGTTATGGTAGTGATGGAAGTGCAGATGACAGTGACTTTTACGATGGCTGGAGATCGTCTGGATAAGTTTATCCAGACAAAATGCTGGATAGCAGAGCGGCTGTATCATATTATGCGCAATAAATTTTGAACTCGTCGGCTGAATGAATTCATACACACCATAGTCGAAAAGTATTTCAGCTGGACTGTTATCTTTAAAGAGGAGATCCTTTCCAAATGCGCTTTTCCACATCCAGAAAAGCATAAATATTTGTTCCAAAACTTTCATGGTTTTTTAATTTAAACTTATCTTTCGATGGCAGAAGTGTTAGCTCATTTTATGATGTGAATATTGTGCGCAATACGCTACTCAGAGCAATATGCTGCGCAGATTTGTCTGATATAAACAGGAATTGGAAAAGTTCTGGCTTGGTAACTTTAAACAGAATTTAAATATTCTAGCCTATTTTTAATTTCAGTTTTAAAGTTTTACATCAACAAAGAACGGATTAGTTTGTTCCTGCAAAATTGGCTAACGTTTTAATGGCAAAGAGAAGGAACTTTTTAATTATATTTATCAAATGGTGTAAATAAATGTATGTTTCGAAAAAAATCACTAAAATTAAGCAATAATTACAATATTAGCTATATTATTAGCTATATATGAGCCGTATAACAGGGTCTGTTATTTGTTTTTCTCAACTCACTTTTTAAGTCCATATTTTCTAGGAACCAAATGGCATTATTCAATATTCATCAAATAGGACAATAGGTGAAATTGTAAATCACAATATACTAAATCTCTAAGGTTTGTTTGTTTGTTTGTCCGGTATTCCAGTCTACAGCCTGAATGCCTGAACTTTTTAGTAATAAAAAGTACAACTTCGTTCCTAGACTAATTTCAGTAGTGTTCCGCCGTAATTACGGCTACGGCTACGGCAAATTACGGCTACGACACTTTTGAAGCCGTATTTTCATTATGGATTACGGTTACGGACATATTTTGAGCTTACGGTTACGGTTACGGATTACGGAGATTTTTCTAGACTTGCCGTAATAGGTAGCCGTAACAAAAATTATTTATTTTTAACTGTTTAGTGTTATAAAAGAAAATTTTTTTATATCAACTTCAACCAGTTTTCATTTTGTTTTACTAGTTATTATTATTGGGCCTTTTCATATTGCTTGCTCTGGTTCCAGAACCAGAACCAATTTGTGAAGTATAACTTTTTGTCTCCATAACTAGAGGGAGATACGTGCTATAAAGTTTTTATTATTGAATGACAATCGCCAAGAAGAAAGTGAAAAATTGTGCTAAGTTAGGTTGTTAAGGCAGTCAAATATTAACAGATTTTAATAGTTATATTGCTGTTTTTCTTGGAATTCCGAACCGATTCTGGTTCTGGAATTGGTAATATGAAAAGGCCCATTTTTTTACATTTGTTAAGTTTCTAAATATCTACGAAACTTTTTGAAAACGAAAAATGAATTTTTTCACAAATTTTCTCATTAGGCATACGGCATAGCATGGCATAGCGATAGCATGATAGCAGCGAGACAGAGAGAGCCAGTCAAAGCCTGCAAGAGACTAAGAATCTGGCATTCTTATTTCTTAGCCATATGTAGCATTTAGCTCCTTAGCATATTGTAGCGAAACAAAACAGAATCACAACACAGAAAACTGAAAAAGGCACCAAGCACACAATTGCATACAACAATGCTATAGAATACTTAGATAAAGATATTATATTTACGAAAAAAATAAATTAATATTAATGCATGAACGAACAACAAGTACGTTTTATTGCTATCCTTTTATCCTTTTTATCTGTCCTTTTCTGTCAGCCCCACTTTTCATGCAAAAATATCAATTTTTGTTATACATTACGGCTACGGTTACGGCAAATTACGGTTACGGACTTTTTTAGCCCGTAATGACGGCAAAATTCGGCTACGGAAGTTGCTTCTTTCTTACGGCTACGGTTACGGTTACGGAGGTCAAAACTCGCGGCGGCGGAACACTAAATTTCAGTTAATATTAGAAGAATAGGTCTCTAAAAATACACCCCAATTAGGCACTGCGCCCTACCTACGGTCCTACATTTGATTTTCGCATTATTAGATAGTTTCTCTTATTTTTAATTTATCTA
>NIVC01000013.1:319855-497355 GCA_002269645.1 Macrostomum lignano | reverse complement strand
TGCCTGCCTACTTGCAGTAAGCTATAAATAAAATTTTAATAATTTGTTAATAAAATTCGCTGCTTGCCTACTTGCAGTATTCTAAAAGTAGAATTTTCAAAAAAAATTACTAAATAGGCTTTAAATGTGGTTCTTATGGGTGAATAACTGATGTAATATATAATTGAAAAATGTTTTAAAAGTTAGTTATAAAAATCATTACTGTCTACTTGTACTCTTAAGGCTATCAAAGTTACTTGCAGACTTGCGTATTTTATTGATTTTTTCAGCTTTCTGGCTCTACGGTCCAACTTTAAGCTACAGCATTGGCGGCCTAGCAGCTATACTGCCCTTGGCCCAGTTGATCATCTGGGTTCAGCCTCTGCGAAAGAAATCTGAATGACATTTAAGCAAGCAATTACTTTTATGTTTTAGTAATTTTGAAACGATATATTTAACGAAATCTTTTATAATTTAATTTAGAACATTTTTTTAAATGCAAATAAATTTGTGATGATATTTCTGACATAAAACTATTTTATTTTGGTTTTAGTAGCAGTTTTAATTTGTGATTAACTTCAGCGTTTTTGCGCCTCTGCATGCAGAAATTTATGTAGTTCCTAATAGTTCTTTAAACCCAATAGCAATAAAATCTCAATTTAACTTAACTTTAATTTTGTTTTAATTTTGCTTATATGTTTTTGTTCCTATTTGTTTTAATTGTCTTCCAATTGACTAAACTTTGACGATAAATATATATAAAAGATATCAATAATCGAAAACTATAATCGAAAAATATCGAAAAATAATCGAAAAATTTTAATTATAAAAAGTATCATTTTACTCTAAACCGGCTTTTCCACGTAATTTTTCTTCTACATCTAGCGCTTGAATTAAATGTTGAATTTTGTTGTACCAGGCTTATATGGTGCTTATAAACTTTATTGCACTTGCTTATTCCGCTGCGCTTATCTATTTGTTTAAATTTTAACTTTTTATAATAGTTTTTATAATTATATCGTGCTACTTTCCTGCTGTGCAAATTACATAAATTCACTGCTTCTTCGTGTTTACAACCAATCAATTTAAAAAAATGTAATTTGAAAGTTTTTGAAAAAAGACCTTAACAAGACATTTCTTCTTGTACCTTTATTTATAAAATAGTTACACCTTTGTGGAGGCTGAATTCATACATTAAAAATTCTTAAAGCACTACCAGACAAGTAATTTCATCAGTAACAAACTAACGCATTTTATGAATACAATAGAATTAATTATAAAGCAATTAAAACTGGATAAAATGTTTAATAATATAATAAAATGTTTAAGCATGAAAACTGTGGCGAAAATCGATTAAATTTGAAGCGGATATGCATCAGTCGAAAGTGATTAAATGCCGTATTTGCTGTCGTCACATCCACTTATCTTTTTCGTTTATGAAAATAAAAAATGAGGCGATTTAATTTCGAGTTCTGCAATAAACTAGAAATTGAGATACATAAAATTTAATATTTTGATCAAATTGTGGAGCAATAGAATTCAGAAAAAATGTTGATTTGTTATAATACGCAAAACAAAAAACAGAAAGTTAATTGTTACCAACTTTTATTAACATTGTGGGAACTGATATTTCTAATAGACATAAATTCGACTACAGCCAGAGAAGTACAGGTAGGTTACAATAAAATTAAAATTAAATAATTACAGCTATTTAAAGGTTCCAAATTTATATGAAAGTGTAGTTGAAATTTTGCGAGTCAACGCGGCAATTCCAAATTGAAACTTTTTAAATAGCAAAGGATGCACTAAATTTAAACTAGTTAATTAAAACAAACTATACAGAAAATACTCTAATTTCTTTATCAAGGAAGAAATTCACTTTTTTCATTAATACTCTAACTAGGAAATTTCCATTTTATATACATGGAATTTTACCTAAAATGGTAATGATTTTGCTAGCCTAATATCGACGAATTGCTGTATTTTAATGAACCCTAGACATGGGATTTCAATTACAACCATGATTTGTCTTATATATGAGAGTGATCCTACATACGGGATCAATCTTTAGATACAGGATTTCCCTTCAACACGAGATTCTCCTATCATATTTGATTAGGTTTTTCTTTAAATTAGGTCGGGTGCATGTCCTTTACGTTCAGATCTCGGCGTAGGTCCCATAGCCGCCTAGGCGCATTCTTCGCATCCGATAAACGTCGAACGGTACGAGTCGTTTAGCGAACGCGACAACGGCAATCAGGCTGAGTAGGACGAGGCCTGAGCTGGTTAGAAAAGAGGCTTGCGGTCCGTAGCCGGAGAATAGAAGGCTCACCACTATGGGGCCGATGCAGCGAGCCAAGCTGCCCCCGCCTGTGAGGAGGCCCATCCACACGCCCTGTGTGTTTAAATGAGGTCATATGTCTCTCTGTCTATGACTCATGAGTGTACAGATTGTTTAAATGAGGTCATATCTCTGTCTATGACTCATGAGTGTACAGATTGCTCAAATGAGGTCATATCTCTGTCTATGACTCATGAGTGTACAGATTGTTTAAATGAGGTCATATCTCTGTCTATTGACTCATCTATAAATTATCACTCACTTGTCGAATTTGGCCAAGAATTTTCGTGAGCACGGAGGGAGCCAGCACTATGGCGATAGGATAGCCAACTGAGTGCACAGCGATGGCCAGAATTGCCAGGGGCAGCTTCACCGCAGGCACTCGGTAGCACCAGGGCAGAGCTGGCGAGCAGCCGCCTGAGTGGTCCTCGACTCGAATCGGCAGGCCGGCGCTGCCGTCGCTGGCGGTGCCGTTGACGATGAAGTAGGAGCTCAGCGGGGCCGGCAGTCCGACCCACGGGGTCAGCAGCATGAAGGCCGCGAAGGTCAGGGTCAGGGCGGCCACTATCAGATCGTTCTCCGTCAGGCTGGGTGGGGAAGGGGTGGCTGCTGATCTATCTGCTGATATTTTTGCTGATCTATGCTGAACTATCTGCTGCTCTATCTACTGATCTATCTGCTGATCTATCTGCTATTCTATCAGCTGATCTATCTGCTGCTCTATCTGCTGATCTATCTGCTGAACTCTCTGCTGATCTATCTGCTGATCTATCTGCTGCTCTATCTGCTGATCTATCTGCTGAACTCTCTGCTGATCTATCTGCTGATCTATCTGCTGATCTATCTGCTGATCTATCTGCTGAACTCTCTGCTGCTCTATCTGCTGATCTATCTGCTGAACTCTCTGCTGCTCTATCTGCTGATCTATCTGCTGATCTATCTGCTGCTCTATCTGCTGATCTATCTGCTGAACTCTCTGCTGATCTATCTGCTGATCTATCTGCTGATCTATCTGCTGCTCTATCTGCTGATCTATCTGCTGATCTATCTGCTGATCTATCTGCTGCTCTATCTGCTGATCTATCTGCTGAACTCTCTGCTGATCTATCTGCTGATCTATCTGCTGATCTATCTGCTGCTCTATCTGCTGATCTATCTGCTGAACTCTCTGCTGATCTATCTGCTGATCTACGAGTATCTGCTGATCTATCTGCTGATCTATCTGCTGATCTATCTGCTGATCTATCTGCACATATCTATCTATCAATCAATTTATCTCGCCACTCACATTTTAGTCCAGCACCTAATAGATATAAAAGACACCATGGAGATGAAGCCGCAGACGGCCAGAGCGATGCCATTGTACAGCGATGCCTGCTCCTTATTCCAGGCGAACATGACCTGACTCAGCGGGGTCATGATACTGCAATGCAGAAGTGAAAGCGGTGCAGCTACAGGCAGAATGCCAAAAATTTGAGATAAGACGTATTGCCAAAATGAAACTCCTACTATACTGACAGTCAAAGTTCTTGACGCAAGAAAGAAGCGTGTCATATCAATAATTAAAGTCCATTGGCTTAACTGGCTTATCTAAAAAAATGTTTTTTTAATCTAGTCTTGTCTTCGCCTTAATGCAATTTCAGTTAGCAATATATGGTGTAAAAAGCAATGATTGCAATGAATTTTCTTGAGGTTCTGTTGAACTCAGAGCACAGAAAATTCACAGAATATTTTACAGGCAATTTTGAGCAGCTCCTCTAAAAACCATAAACTCACGTTTCCAGCGTTGAAAAATTGAAAAACAGAACGCAGAACGTGAAGATGCAGATGAGGGCAGCCAAAGTGTCCGGCTTGGTCTGGCTGTCTGTCTGCTGATGCTGGAGTTGTTCAGCTGCATCCGAGTCTGCAATGAGATGGCGCTTCCAGTGATGAAGAAGTTTGAAGATCGCATCTAGGAGTATGGGAGACTGAGGATCGGGGAGGCCCAGCAACTAAAGATCTGAGAGGGTGGTGACACAGCAACTGAGGATCTGGGATTGTGGCCCAGCAACTGAGGATCTGGGAGGCTGGCCCAGCAACTGAGGATCTGGGAGGCTGGCCCAGCAGCTGAGGATCTGGGAGGCTGGCCCAGCAGCTGAGGATCTGGGAGGCTGGCCCAGCAACTGAGGATCTGGGAAGCTGGCCCAACAACTGAGGATCTGGGAGGCTGGCCCAGCAACTGAGGATCTGGGAAGCTGGCCCAGCAACTGAGGATCTGGGAAGCTGGCCCAGCAACTGAGGATCTGGGAGGCTGGCCAAGCAACTGACACTCTGGGAGGCTGGCCCAGCAACTGAGGATCTGGGCGGCTGGGCCAGCAACTGGGGATATTTTTGCTGTGGTAAAAAATGAAGTCGATAATATCAACGACAGCAAACAACCGCAAAGCACTGATAAAAACTCACTGATGCTAGCCGGATTAGCCAAAGATCTGTCCATCGTGTCAGTCTCGAAAAAGAACTCTTTGAAGAAGACAGCAATCAAAACGATGTTTCCGATAGCTGTAATTGAAAGTGAAAATGAAAGAATATACAATTTTAATTAGTGAGAGGGGCACAGGGGAGAGTTAGAAGCGGTTCAGAGGATGAGCTCACCCATGAGAAAGGACAGCAGCCCGGCAGAGGTGTACATGTTGATCTGTAGCGCAGCGCCATGCACAGGGCCAGGATAGCCCAGTAGCGTGAATACAGCCTGCACCGCAGGGCCAACAATAAACCCCAGCGACTGGCAGATGGACACTTTGGCCATCACTTCAGTGCGCTCGGCCACCGTGGTGGCGCCAGACACGAAACTTCTAATCACGGCGCCATTTCCAGCGCCGAGACCAATGACAAAGCGGGACACTAATAGTACAAATCTGCGATTGGTTGGGAATATGTGTACATAAGCGTATAGAGCGCTGCCAAACAGGCTGATCACTAGGGAGATTAGAATAGGGATTCTGGCCTGCTTCATCACGTTGAATAGCAAGCCAAGGATTGGGCTGGCAATCAGTTGGCCCAAGCTGAAGGCGGCAACCACCCAGCCTAGGAAGGCTTCATTTGATTCAGTGTCCACCTGTTTGAAAGTGAAAATTAATGCATTATTATGATTTGCTGAGTTAATTTAATAATTTGAACCAGTGCCTATCTAAAGCAAACCAAATTTAACTAAATATAAAATCTTTGAACTTTGGTTGATTAATAAAAAATAGTACACACAAAGATAATTTAGAATAAAAAAGCTAGAATTTATTATTGTATATTAAAACACTACCTCTGTAACTGATTTTTGGAGCATCTTAATAGAATAAAAGACGTCAAACTCTAGCATTTTTTGTCTTAATAAAAAATAAGTTTTAATTTTAATTTAAAATCAATGATATTTATTTAAGTTATAATAAATATTTTGTATTTGTCAGTCTTTTCTAACATGAAATAATAAAATATAATACTATTTTTATCCAAATAAAATAACACAAAAATTTAAAGATTCTTTAACTTACTTGTTGCAGATATGGCCAAATTGAAGACAAACAAATTGAAAAACCCAAGCTAGATATAAAGAATGTCAAGTAACAAAGTCTAATCGACTTCCATCTGTAGGTTTCATCAGCTGGACTCCTGTTGATTGACACTGATCTGAAAAAATTAATTGTTAAGTTAAAAGCTTTACAGAACAAGTTTGTTCTTTATTTATAGACATGTAGGTCATTTTAGCATACTCTCCAAGATAATACTCAAAAAAACTTAAAAAAATACATGGATAGCATAGGGTTTTATAGTTTTTTTATTCTTATTCTACTACTTTTTTAATCAAAAAAGGAAACATTAATCTGTACGAAACTTACGAATTGCTTTCATTCTGGAGTGCAGCTGAAGTAGCATCAGAATACACACCAGCCAGCAATGGCGAATCTTCCTCGTCTTCATTAATTCGAATTGACATATTTATCTAGCTGCCTTGTACTGTGTTCACGCTAAAATAAAATTATGTGCTTTAGTCGGTTTTATTCCTCACCAGTTCCTACACTACAGTCATGAGTCGCACTCACAGGCAAACAAGTGATTATGATTTATCAGAATATGAAGTCGTCTTTATTTATAAAAAATGGTATTGACCTTGCAAGTTAAATTATGTTGTCGTGCACGAAATCCTTTAAGTTTATTGCCTATATCCTATATTTTTGTGTACTAAAAGATTTAAGTTTATTAAATTAACATTTTTACCGCTATTCCTTAAATAAGAAAGCTTAAATTGTAGTGAATTTGTTTTACCGTCTTTGTTCCGGTACGCAGGTTTTTAACTTTTTCAATATTTTCGAGAGAGTTTCAAATTTTTATACATGGAGCTATAATTTCAAAAGTGGCTACTGTAAGCAATCTGATCAGCAACTTTTTAAAGCTAATATTACTAAGGTACGAGCGTAGCCTCGCTAATCACCAACTGGCCAAAGCACCGGGTGGGTACTGCATGGTTTGTACTTAAGACTTGACATGCATTTCGTGTAATACAAAGTAACTCGTACATCTACGTGCCCCATCACAGGACAGTGTAAATGTTTGATTTTTCGAAGCAAAAATAATATCCTGCTTTAGTTCTATCTTAAGTGATTCTATAGCTGTAAAAAACGAAAATCATATGATATAACAAATTATTTCGTTTAGCATTTAGTCGCATGCGACCCGAGTGAAGTGAAAGCAACTGCCATTTGAATTTCAAGTATTAACTTTTTTATATCGCATATCAATTGCTTTTTTCAAAGAAAAAATAATTTTACAATAATAATGGTAAAACTAACTGCAGAATTGTGCAACCAGTCTACAATAAAACAACTGCAAGCCAAAATCAAGCAAGATAGCTTTACAATGGAGCAACAAGCACACGTGCGTGTGTAGGGGGGGGGGGTCAAATGACGCTCGCACATCAAAAAAGCAAACGAAAGCGGACAGACGGACACTAAAAATGAAACCAAAGAGAAAGAACTCTTAGCAGACAAATTTGCATTTATCAACAAAAATAGTGTTTCATTATAAACATCGGTCAGTTGTTTTCGAACAGGCCCAGTTAGGCCTACGAGTGAGTAGTACATCACGCACATGTATATTGAAACGCGATTGAGCAGCAATGCAAAAACACCAGCTGTTAAGAGACACGTTACGTGAATGAGGGGATAAAAAACCATGTGTAGAAGAATAATATAAACAAATAGAGAATTACAAATTGAAAATACAGTTTGAAGTGTAGCTAGCCTATATAATAAAAAATAGCATTGGACATGAATACTGAATGAACTGATTTTTGTTAAATTGTTTAATAAATAAATTACTAAAGCAGTTTATAGCAGGATGGAAGACTATAAAAATTAATTTTGAATTATAATCCCTTAAAATAAAAAATCAGTTGATGAAGCAAAGAATATTCAAATTTGAAGACAACACCAGCTTCAATATGATGATTAATAATAATTGTTTTAATCGCATACTGAAAGCAAAGTATGCACCGAAGGGATATATATAGTAAAAAATTAACTTTAATGAAATAAATTTAAGCACCTATTAAGGCCGAGCAAAGCAAGTTTTATTTTAATAGTTTTTAAACGCAATCAACTAGGCGAAACCAATCAAAAACATTCGATGTCATGCGAAACATACAGACAGATTTTTATTGCTTGGTAATACGTTAAATTAATACCATCAATTACGAGCACATGACATAACCTAGATTATTCAATAAACAAGCCATTCTAACAAATATTATTTAGTTTTACCGTCTTACTCGGGCGCAACCTTGTGAATCAGAGTGTCGCAGATGCTCGTCAGTTCCGCATTCTCTCTGCTCTTCTGGTCCAACTGCGCCTGCAGATTCTGGGCCTGCAGTTCCGCTTTGCGCAGCACCGCCTGCAGTCTGACGGCTTCGCCCTCGGAGTTGCGCTTCTGCTCTTCGATAACCCGATTAGCCGCCTCGAGTTTCTCTTCCGCGTGCGCCTTGAGAGTCTGGTACTTCTGCTCGTTGCGCTTCATCCTGGCCTGGTACTCCTGCACGCACTTGTTCAGCGTCTCTTCGTTCTTCTTGTGCGCTTCGACTAGCAGTTTGGATTTCTCAAACCGGCGGTGCAGATCGGAGAATGCCTTCTCCACTGAGCGGAGGTCTTCCAGCGCCTGCGAGAGTGCGATGGGGATTCCCTGTTGCCTCTTCATCGTAATAATTATTTATATGCCCCCATACTGTTGAACGTAACAAACAGGTGTAACCTTGGCATCCATGAGTTCTATTTTTAGAAAGATTGGATGGATTTCCCCTGATTTTCAGTTTCTATTTTAAGACCGCTGAGGATTTCCCCTTGCTAGAATAATCAGGTTCTATTTTAAGAACACTGGGGATTTCCCTTGCTGGAATAATCAGTTTCTATTTTAAGACCGCTGAGGATTTCCCCTTGCTGGAATAATCAGTTTCTATTTTAAGAACACTGAGGATTTCCCTTGCTGGAATAATCAGTTTCTATTTTAAGACCGCTGAGGATTTCCCCTTGCTGGAATAATCAGTTTCTACTATAAGAACACTGAGGATTTCCCCTTGCTGGAATAATCTGTTTCTATTTTTAGACGGCTGATGAAGATTCCTTTGCTGGAATAATCAGTTTCTATTTTTAGATGGCTGGTGATTCCCTTGCGGGAATAATCTGTTCCTATTTCAAGGGTACTGTAATTAACCTTATCTTGAATTTTTAATATCAAACAAGGATTTCCTTCTATAAGTGTATACGGAATTCCATTTCTAAAACGCCACAGGGTTTTTTTCAACTATTATTGATTCACTAAATTAAAAAATGAGAGTAGCATCGCACCTGGTCTCGATCTCTAACAATCTCAGCAACCTGCTGATCGGTGCGCCGTTTCTGCTCAGCCATCTGTTGCATGCATCGTTCGAATTCTTTGTAGACGTGACGGGCGCCTTCTAACTCGGCGTTGAGCCGTTCAACCTCGCTAGTTAGCTGACGGATTTGATTCGACTGATCAGCTGATTGGGAATCCTGTTGCTGTTGCTGTTGCTGCTGCATGCTGGGCTTGCGGCTGATGTCCGACACTGGGGCTGGCAGGGCTGACTGGGGACCGGCTGACACCAGCTCGGGTGGCGGCGGAGGCAGAGAGGATTGGCTGCCGCTCTGTGGAATGAAAGTGCGCTCTGAAGGATAAGCACTATAGATTTACCAGTCTAGGGACGCTTTGTTTTAGATAAAATGGACTGAAGAGCTCAGAGGGTGGGCCCTAGCAACTGAAAATCTGGAAGGCTGGCCCAGCAACTGACACTCTGGAAGGCTGGCCTAGCAACTGACACTCTGGAAGGCTGGCCTAGCAACTGAGGATCTGGGAGGCTGGCCCAGCAACTGACACCCTAGGAGGCTGGCCCAGCAACTGACACCCTGGGAGGCTGGCCCAGGAACTGACACCCTGGGAGGCTGGCCCAGGAACTGACACCCTGGGAGGCTGGCCCAGGAACTGACACCCTGGGAGGCTGGCCCAGGAACTGACACCCTTGGAGGCTGGCCCAGCAACTGACACCCTGGGAGGCTGGCCCAGGAACTTACACCCTGGGAGGCTGGCCCAGCAACTGACACCCTGGGAGGCTGGCCCAGGAACTGACACCCTTGGAGGCTGGCCCAGGAACTTACACCCTGGGAGGCTGGCCCAGGAACTGACACCCTGGGAGGCTGGCCCAGGAACTTACACCCTGGGAGGCTGGCCCAGGAACTGACACCCTGAGAGGCTGGCCCAGGAACTGACACCCTGGGAGGCTGGCCCAGGAACTGACACCCTGGGAGGCTGGCCCAGGAACTGACACCCTGAGAGGCTGGCCCAGGAACTGACACCCTGGGAGGCTGGCCCAACAACACACTCTGGAAGGCTGGCCCAACAACACACTCTGGAAGGCTGGCCCAACAACACACTCTGGAAGGCTGGCCCAACAACACACTCTGGAAGGCTGGCCCAACAACACACTCTGGAAGGCTGACCCAACAACACACTCTGGAAGGCTGGCCCAACAACACACTCTGGAAGGCTGGCCCAACAACTGAGGATCTGGGAGGCTGGCCCAGCGACTGGGGATCTGGGAGGCTGGCCAAGCAACTGACACTCTGGAAGGTTGGCCCAGCAACTGAGAATCTGGGAGGCTAGCGGTGTCCTAGCAACCAAGAATTTAGGAAGGTTGCACAGCTGCTGAGAATGTAAGAGTATTTAACCTCGATCACTCGTATACTATTTGGAAAAAAAGAGATTGCAAGAAGCTTACTTAAAAGATTTTACCGCAGTTCCGACCTCAGATCAAACACATCTAAATTATAAATACAAGATAGAAATGAGCTAGCTAGAGAAGAAATAATATATTAGACAGAAACACTAGAGCGTATTGCACATTAAATAAGCTGCAGAAGAGAGCAAGCGACAGTTGAGAGACACTAGAGGAAGAGAAGGAGAGAATACCATAGCGATAGAATAGGTTCTGCCCTGTGCACGAGGTCTAGTAGTAAAAGACTGGGCGCTTAGAATTGAGCTCTCGGTATTGAGAACAGCAAGGTATGGGGGAAGGGAATGGCTAGAAGTGTAAGACACACGAGCCGAGCAGGCCAGTGAAGGCCGATATGTATACAGAGGCTTTATTGTAGTACTTGCACACCTGGCACTGAATGAGAATGCATTTAGAGAATCTGATAAATACTGAGAACTCAGCGCGTGTGATAACCAGTTTTATTACAGTAGAATAGACACGAGTAGAGTGGAATAGACACAAGTAGACAGTAGAATAGATAATACTGGAGTAGAATAGATAGGACTAGAGTAGAATAGGTAGGACTAGAGTAGAATAGGTAGGACTAGAGTAGAATAGATAGGACTAGAGTAGAATAGGTAGGACTAGAGTAGAATAGATAGGACTAGAGTAGAATAGATAGGACTAGAGTAGAATAGGTAGGACTAGAGTAGAATAGGTAGGACTAGAGTAGAATAGATAGGACTAGAGTAGAATAGGTAGGACTAGAGTAGAATAGATAGGACTAGAGTAGAATAGATAGGACTAGAGTAGAATAGGTAGGACTAGAGTAGAATAGATAGGACTAGAGTAGAATAGGTAGGACTAGAGTAGAATAGGTAGGACTAGAGTAGAATAGGTAGGACTAGAGTAGAATAGATAGGACTAGAGTAGAATAGGTAGGACTAGAGTAGAATAGATAGGACTAGAGTAGAATAGATAGGACTAGAGTAGAATAGGTAGGACTAGAGTAGAATAGGTAGGACTAGAGTAGAATAGATAGGACTAGAGTAGAATAGATAGGACTAGAGTAGAATAGGTAGGACTAGAGTAGAATAGATAGGACTAGAGTAGAATAGGTAGGACTAGAGTAGAATAGGTAGGACTAGAGTAGAATAGATAGGACTAGAGTAGAATAGGTGGACTAGAGTAGAATAGATAGGACTAGAGTAGAATAGATAGGACTAGAGTAGAATAGGTAGGACTAGAGTAGAATAGGTAGGACTAGAGTAGAATAGATAGGACTAGAGTAGAATAGATAGGACTAGAGTAGAATAGGTAGGACTAGAGTAGAATAGGTAGGACTAGAGTAGAATAGATAGGACTAGAGTAGAATAGAATAGGTAGGACTAGAGTAGAATAGATAGGACTAGAGTAGAATAGACACAAGTAGAGACTAGGACAGGCACTAGTAAACAGTAGTGTTATAATTATATTGCGCTCCGTGTCTACTCTATTCTAAGTAAAAGACACTCAATATAGAACACAAATAACAATAGTACATTAAAACAATTTGACATAAGAATCTACTAAAACTGTAACAGTATTAAAAAAACAGATACTAACCAGTCCGCCTTTAACTGGTGCGTCGCCGGTAGGCTGCGGCAAGTCGCGGTGACCCTGCAATGAAACAAATATTTAAAAAATGAAATTTAATACTCAACTCCGTACTTATATTTTACTAAAACTACTGTACACCAATTGCAAGCGTAATTAATTTAATTATAAATCAAATAATTTAGCAATCAAAGCCATCATTCATAAACGGCAGTGCAAAATTAATTTGAATTGTGGCATTCAATTTCTGGATAAATCAGTTAGTAAATTAAAGACTGACTAGATGGCGGCTATCAGAGTGACAAGATGGCGGCTAACAGAGTGACTAGAGATCAATTATCCGAGTGACAAGGCGGCGGTTATCAGAGTGACTAGAGATCAATTATCAGAGTGACTAGAGATCAATTATCAGAGTGACTAGAGATCAATTATCAGAGTGACTAGAGATCAATTATCAGAGTGACTAGAGATCAATTATCAGAGTGACTAGAGATCAATTATCAGAGTGACTAGAGATCAATTATCAGAGTGACTAGAGATTGACTATCCGAGTGACAAGGCGGCGGTTATCAGAGTGACTAGAGATCAATTATCAGAGTGACTAGAGATCAATTATCAGAGTGACTAGAGATTGATTATCAGAGTGACTAGAGATCAATTATCAGAGTGACTAGAGATTGATTATCAGAGTGACTAGAGATCAATTATCAGAGTGACTAGAGATCAATTATCAGAGTGACTAGAGATCAATTATCAGAGTGACTAGAGATCAATTATCAGAGTGACTAGAGATCAATTATCAGAGTGACTAGAGATTGATTATCAGAGTGACTAGAGATTGACTATCAGAGTGACTAGAGATCAATTATCAGAGTGACTAGAGATCAATTATCAGAGTGACTAGAGATTGACTATCAGAGTGATTAGAGATCAATTATCAGAGTGACTAGAGATCAATTATCAGAGTGACTAGAGATCAATTATCAGAGTGACTAGAGATCAATTATCAGAGTGACTAGAGATCAATTATCAGAGTGACTAGAGATTGATTATCAGAGTGACTAGAGATTGACTATCAGAGTGACCAGAGATCAATTATCAGAGTGACTAGAGATTGATTATCAGAGTGACTAGAGATTGACTATCAGAGTGACTAGAGATTGATTATCAGAGTGACTAGAGATCAATTATCAGAGTGACTAGAGATTGATTATCAGAGTGACTAGAGATCAATTATCAGAGTGACTAGAGATTGACTATCAGAGTGACTAGAGATCAATTATCAGAGTGACTAGAGATTGATTATCAGAGTGACTAGAGATTGACTATCAGAGTGACTAGAGATCAATTATCAGAGTGACTAGAGATCAATTATCAGAGTGACTAGAAATCAATTATCAGAGTGACTAGAGATCAATTATCAGAGTGACTAGAAATCAATTATCAGAGTGACTAGAGATCAATTATCAGAGTGACTAGAGATCAATTATCAGAGTGACTAGAAATCAATTATCAGAGTGACTAGAAATCAATTATCAGAGTGACTAGAGATCAATTATCAGAGTGACTAGAGATCATTTATCAGAGTGACTAGAGATCAATTATCAGAGTGACTAGAGATCAATTATCAGAGTGACTAGAGATCAATTATCAGAGTGACTAGAGATTGACTATCCGAGTGACAAGGCGGCGGTTATCAGAGTGACTAGAGATCAATTATCAGAGTGACTAGAGATCAATTATCAGAGTGACTAGAGATTGATTATCAGAGTGACTAGAGATCAATTATCAGAGTGACTAGAGATTGATTATCAGAGTGACTAGAGATCAATTATCAGAGTGACTAGAAATCAATTATCAGAGTGACTAGAGATCAATTATCAGAGTGACTAGAGATCAATTATCAGAGTGACTAGAGATCAATTATCAGAGTGACTAGAGATCAATTATCAGAGTGACTAGAGATCAATTATCAGAGTGACTAGAGATCAATTATCAGAGTGACTAGAGATCAATTATCAGAGTGACTAGAGATCAATTATCAGAGTGACTGGATAGCGATAAGTCAAATATTGAGAGAAATAAACAAAATATGGATTTCAAAGCCACTAGAAAAAGCAGTCCACATTGCCCAGCGTTTCATGGCCATAGCCAATAAAAGTCAAACAACAAAAAAGCAGAAACAATCCAAAGATGCCAGGTAAGGGTCTTAGCGCAAGCAAGCAGGGTCCGATGGCAAATTTTATACAAGAAATAAAATTCATAATAAACCTACATCCCCATCGATGCCAATATTAGCAAGTGAACTGCCATCGGCTATTTTTCCTTCATCATTTTCAGCATAGCCCGGTGATTCTTTGTCGGCACGCAGATATTGTTGAACCTCATTATCGGTATTGATATCGTCATTATCAACTACAATATCATCGACACTATCAATGATTTTCTCGTTGCTGCTTCCACTTGGCGATTCTAACGAATGAAATTCGTCATCGTCAATTGGATTGTCCTCTTTGGCTGCGGCACAATGCGACTCCTGTATTGCGCAAGCGCAACAGACCGAAACATAAATTACAGGGAGTGGAACGGAGCGGCCTAGCAGTTTTATTTAGTCATAAATCACATTCAGCTGATCAAAGTAAACTTACGAGCGTATTAATTTATTAAGATTAAAAAATAGGGAAAATCTTTCTAAAACCAGCAGGAATCCTTAAATATTGGTTAATCTATTTTTAGAACATTTTAGAACAATTTTTAGAAGGTATTCTCTGGTTAACGAGTTTCCAAATCTATTTTTAGAACGGAGGGTATTCCTTGGTTAACGGGTTTTTCCAAATCTATTTTTAGGACGGAGGGTGTTCTCTGGTTAACGGGTTTTTCCAAATCTATTTTTAGAACGGAGGGTGTTCTCTGGTTAACGGGTTTTTCCAAATCTATTTTTAGAACGGAGGGTGTTCTCTGGTTAACAGGTTTTTCCAAATCTATTTGTAGAACACAAGTGTGTTACTTGGTTGACGGATTTCCCTAAATATGTTTTTAGAACAGAGGGTATTTCCTGCTTGACGGATTTCCCCAAATCTATTTTTAAGACAGAGGGTATTTCCTTATTAACGAATTCGCGTAAATATAATTTTAAACCCGAGTTTAATATATCTATGATAAATTATTTTAAATGTAAGAGGGTACTCCATGATTAACAAGCTACCTTAAGCTACTGTCTCTACTCTGTTTCCAATAATCCATTTTTGACTTTTAAATGATTCATTATCAAAAATTCAAACACGATCCGACACATTAGGCTTACGAAAAAAGCTGAAATCATTAGGATCATAACCAAATACAAACAGATATTATACATTGATTTAGGCATAAATAGTTCAGCACAATATAAGAAAAATATAAATGTGAAATAATAATAAGCGCACACATTTTAGTCTTATCAAAAGTGCAACATATGCACGCAAAATTAGAGGTATTAATGTACTAATCAAATAGAAGTTATCTATAAAGTAGTAAAGCAATGCAAATACCGGTGTATACATCTGACATTCTTTATTATAAATTTGTAACTTATATATGCACTTTAAACGCACCTCGACATAGTGCTGTTGGTCGCAATCTTCAGTATTAGCCACAGGATTTGGACTGCATTGGTCTTGCTCAGCCTGGGTGCTGGACACGTGGGCAACCTGGATAAGGTTATTAAGATAGATCCTAATAATAATATATAATATAATAATAATATATAATTAGCCCATTTGTAATAGATTTCAGATTTATAAATAAGGCGTCCAGCGCGTGGTTGAACTTTAACCGGATAGCACTTTTAGTTTTGAAAGTACAGTTACACTTGTACTTTTAGAAATTACTTCTAAATTATTCGGTGTACTCAAACTACACGTGTTTTTTATAAGTATTCATGTATTTTGAGGGTACTCCTGTACTTTTTTTTAGACATTCGTGTACTTTTGGAGTACTGGTGTGCTTTTAGAGTACTGTGTACTTTTAAAGTACGCATGTACTTTTTATTAGGCATTCCTATACTTTTAGAGTACTGGTGTACTTTTACAATACTCGTATACTATTTATTAGGCATTCCTGTACTTTTAGAGTACTGGTGTACTTTTACAATACTCATATACTATTTATTAGGCATTCCTGTACTTTTAGAGTACTGGTGTACTTCTACAATACTCATATACTATTTATTAGGCATTCGTGTACTTTTAAAGCACTAGTGTACATGTCATTTTTATATATAAAAGCGCCAGTACTTTAAAAAATGCACTGAGTGCATGTACTAGAACTTTACACTTCATCAACATAGCACTAAACCCTTAGAAACTAAGCATCAAAAAGCCGCATCTAAGCAACTAAATTAATTGGAAGCCCTAAACTCTTAGTATTATCCGTTATAACAGGATCAGAAAAACAATTAAACTTCTTAGCAAAAATTATAAAATTTCAAACACTTACAAATTAGCACAGCAAGGTTAGAATCTTTGAAAAAGCACATCTAATTTTATTGTTTAATACAAAAATAAATACTTACAGAAAACTGCCCTCATGCAAACACTGACGTCTGCAATATAAATAACTTTGCACTTTTACTACTGCTTCGCCAAGCCAAGCTAAGAAATTGCTTTATTTATCAGATCACTTATAAGTAAGAGATTGAGCCTTCATATCGATTGCGATATGAAATTCTTAGTAGCTTTTTCCGTAGATGAAAATACTTGGCTAGATTTAATAGGTTTCAATCCATTTTTCATGGATGAATGAATTTATGCCTTCATTTATTCCCTAATCTCCATATCTACGGGTATATATATTTTTTTATAGCTAAAGTAAAGTTTTTTTAAGCAGACGTCTATGGAAAAAATGATACGAATTTTAGCACACCTTTAATAACCAGACTGTCTGCTATGGTTGTATGTCTATGTCCGTCTATATGACTTGCCTGTCTGTCTGCCTGTCTATATGGCTTATCTGTCTGTCTGTCTGTCTGTCTGCCTGTCTGTCTGTCTTAGTGTCTTAGTGTCTGTCTGTCTGCCTGTCTGTCTTAGTGTCTTAGTGTCTGTCTGTCTGCCTGTCTGTCTGTCTGTCTGTCTTAGTGTCTTAGTGTCTTAGTGTCTTAGTGTCTGTCTGTCTTAGTTTCTGTCTGTCTGTCTGCCTGTCTGTCTGCCTGTCTGTCTGTCTGTCTGTCTGTCTGTCTGTCTGTCTGTCTGTCTGTCTTAGTATCTGTCTGTCTGTCTGTCTGTCTGTCTGTCTGTCTGTCTGTCTGTCTTAGTGTCTGTCTGTCTGTCTGTCTGTCTGTCTGTCTGTCTGTCTGTCTATCTATCTGTCTGTCTGTCTGTCTGTCTGTCTGTCTGTCTGTCTGTCTGTCTGTCCGTCTGTCTGTCTGTCTGTCTGTCTGTTTATCTATCTGTCTGTCTGTCTGTCTGTCTATCTGTCTGTCTGTTTGTCTGTCCGTCTCTCTGTCTGTCTATCTGTCTGCCCAACTTTCATGAAGCTTGAACAACTTACACAACTGTTTTACTGCAATAAGGATTCAATGCGAAATGAAACTTATATTTCAAGCTACTAAAATCTCACCAGCTGCGAACTCGGCGGAGGCTCAGGCCAGATAATCCCATCGGAATTGGACGGCTGCTGCTGCTCTTGCTGCTGTTTCATCTGCTCCATCTTCTGCCGTTTCAGTTCGCGAATTCGTTCTCGAATAGCGGAGGAAGAGCCGGCCGGGCCAGACGATGACTGGCCGGCGCCGCCGCTATCGTCAACCTTGTTGCCGCTGTCGCCGAGCTGTTGAGCGTCAGCGGCGGTGGACAAGCGTTTAGACGCAGCCGGCAAGCGGAACGTAGCGGTGGACAGAGGCCGGCCAGCGCCAGCAGCTGCATTGGAACCGGAGTTCCGACGCAACTCCGACATCATGGATACTGGAGGCGGCGGCGGCGGTTGAAGATCGTCCTCGGTGAGCAGAGACGCTGGCAGCTCGGCCTCGCAACTGTTATTAACCTGATGCTGAGTGGCGCCATTGATTGTAGGACTGTGCATCATCTGTCTGCGCGAGCTGGGCGCAAACGGATTAATATTCTCATCAGATATGGGATCATCCATGGTGTCTACGTCCATTTGCTTGCCGGGCGGTGGAGAAATTTTTGTTTTTCTTTTGCGTTTTCTGTTGCTGTTGGACAAACAGTGGGATAAAGATTAACAATGAGTCAGCAACTTAATGCGTTGTTTGCAATGTTTTCTATAGTATGTTTGCTTGTGGATTAAAATGATAAAGCATGATATACAAACCACCCTACCCATTATATTGCTGAGCCTCTGTCAGACTTCATAGACTGCATGTTTAAAAATTTTTGCTTAACAGTAACAATTAGTAAAGTCTTGAAATCGCTAGAATCCCAATAAATACAAAACTATACATAAATGAGAAATTACATATAAAACCTTTGTGCGCAGTGGGGTGGGGGTTGCTTACTCACTTATTTACCTGTGTGCTGCTTCCTGTACCACATTGCTAGCGTTGGCTTAGTAGCTCATAAATTTTTTAACCTTTTTTACTCATTTTATCTTGTTTGCTTGCCTGTTTATTTCTAACGTTCTTTGCCAATCACTTTGTATAAAATTAGCCAACAAATCTTATCATTTTCTGGGGGTTGCTTTCCAACCTCTTGCACTGCTTTGTGCCATAGACATTTCCATACCTGCTGCTCATTTCTTTTGCTATTGGGGTGTGACCTTAATGATTAAAATTATACATACTTATTTACTTGCAACCCATTTGCTATTCAAATAAACCTGAAGATGCACATTGCTAATGTAAAACTTGTTGCTTCATTAAACCTATGTAGATTTTCAGTTTCTTTTTCTTACTACTTTCCAAGTCTAGTTCCAAAATTTTCTATCTAATTTCAATATTCTTGGAACTTTGTTACTGTGTTGAATCAGTGATATTTTTATAATTTTTAAAAAGTATTTGGAGTTGTTAAAACTGTTTCATATATTTAGCATGTTTGTGGAACTATAAGTTTTGTAAATTTTGCAGAACTTAACTGTAAAAGCATTTGCTGATATGTTGCATATTTTCTACATATTGCAGTACAGATACATATACATAAACATGTATAGTTTATATGATTGCAATTATTGGTATTCAGTGATATAATGTACATGTATATTAACCTACTAGCTTACATTAAGTGATACTGCATGTTTATGTAGAAGATGCAAGAGAGCAAGAAAAGGTGCCATGCATAGAGAAGAGTATATTTAATGAGGGTTACATGTCCAATCTTCTTAACATAGTCCTTTTGCTTGCATTATACTTTATATAAACTGTATAATACACTTGTATACATATTGTTCCATAGCTCTTCTGCCTAAGTCTTGGTAGCATTATTGGAATTATACTTTTATATAGTTGCGACTACTATATACTAGTCTATATTACATATACACACATACCCAGTAGCAAGGAGTAACTAGATTTTATAGTTTTTGCAGCAAAAAAGTGAAATAGCAATGAGAACTCTACATATCTAGAGGCTAAAAAATTTACAAATTTATCCTATATATGTACACATATTTTGTTTTGCATTAGCAGTAAATCAAAAGTGAAAAAGTGAGCATTGCTCATACTAAATTTTGTTTTCAATTTTGACAGAAAATATACTTTTAGAACACCTCTATTATCTATTGACAGTATGCCAATGTCTCTAGTTGCATCAAGCCAGGATGGAATTCTTGCACGAAAATTGCAACGCATTTTTACGTTTGGGAAAAAATTGCAAAAAATTGCGCAACGCAAAAAAATTGCACACCTGTACAGGCTGCAAAAAATGTGACAAAAATTGTGAATTATTTTGCGACTGTTTTCACAGTTTAAATTACTGGCTTTACTGTATTAAATGTAGAATTACTATCAAAAAACGTAACATTTTATAGTTTGTTATTTATGAACTGTTCAAATTTAAAATTTTCTATTTAAAAAAAACAAAGGTAATCAGTCTAATATTTATTGTAACAAGTCGTAAAAAATGAGAGTATGAGACTATTGCAAAACATTATTTTGACAATTAGTAATGCTAAAAATTGCGCCACTAAATTTTGTTTAAGATTGTAAAAATTGTGTTTCGTTCAATATAGAATTGCGTGCAGAAATAAAGTCACAATTTTCCGTTTTATTTGCCAGATGCAAGAATTCCATGCTGGGCATCAAGTATGCTATTGCTAAAATAATTGATAGGCCCTATATTAAATTACTAATGCACATAGCATAATGCATATTAGTATATTACTATATTATGTTTTTAGTCAAAAATGATAATATTAATCATATACTATTGCTTTAAATTTTGGCAATAAGAGATTGCCCAGATTTTGAATTATAGATAGACCTATGCTTATGCTATGGCTGTCATGTCTCTAAGTGTGGCATGCCTAGACCTATGAAAAAATACAAGTCTAATACATTGTCAATTTTCTAATACAATAAAAAGATAGGGGTCTAGGCTATCTTAGGCCACCCTACTTTTGAAATTTGGATAAGTAGTAGACCTAAAAAGTTACAAAACTTTTGACATCATGACAAATTTTCAAAAAAGTTTGTAAATTATTTTGTTTATTTGTTTGACTGCATCCTTAATTTATTTCTGATTATATCTAGGCCTCAGCATAATAAGTAGTTTTAAATTTATCAGAAATAAACAAAAAAAGAAATTAGAAATTTTCACTTGCAAGCCTGACCCCGTGACATTGATAGGCCCCTAGGTGACAGTGACAGATACAGTTGAATTATAGGCCTAACCCTTAACCATTTTTGGACTAAACCTTTAGGTAATAAATGATAAAAGACAGACCCAGTTTTGATTTTTATAGGTATACACGTGAACTTTAGTATATGTAGAGTCTAGATTACATAAAAGGTACATAAATTAGGTAAAAAAATAGTTGGAGTCATGGCTACGCAGCTTAGTGTACTGTTGTTTTATTGTTGTCAGACTCACGTCACTGCCGTCCCATCACACAACAGCATGGTGCATCAGTATCATCACATCAGCATCATCGTATAGGCCTAGTGAGTCACAACAAAATACATCATTTTACTTTTTAAAACCTGTATTCCGCGAAATATATTTTTTACAGAAAACCCGGAAAGTTAAGTTGTGTCCTCGTACACATTCGTAAACGAGGAATTTTCTTTTTCTATAAAAATTAGCATGCTTTTTTGTAGGTGCAGTTTTAAATTTTAAGCTACACGTTAAATCGTCAAAATCTAACCGCCTTCATGGGAATTATGGCAACAATACTATTCTGCACCACTAGAATACAATAACGTGGAATCCAAATGATTTTTTAAGGAGGTCGGGTGTTAAATCTCATTTCAATTTTTTAACATCATATTTTAGTTCTGTGGTTTCACCTGTATATATATATATGCACGGCGCGGGCTTTCGAAAACATAATTTTCCTCGCATCGCCATACTGCATGTACAGGTTATAGCGTACTGCATCATTGGCTAATGCCATGCAATGCTTTTGTTCCCCCACCCCACCTTGTGACTCGTTGTGGTAATCAATAATTTTTCTTCAGGGCGCCAATTAAAATATAGCGCCTTTAGTGCCAAAATGAGTGCGGCCTGCAGCGCTAGAGTGCATGCGGCGCTGAACTGGGTACCCGCATGCGCGGCGCCAAAAGAGCGCTGCAGACAATGCAATCAAACACAATTCTCAAAATAATGGAATTGTAGGAATTTAGTTATGTACATGTACATGTTGAATTCTTGGCTTCGTCCCTCCCCACCTTAAAATCCATACATGTATAAAATCTGTACTATATATTGCATGTAGCTCGTAAATGTGCGGACAAGGACCATTGTATATACGTTATACAGTGCATAGGATCCTTGTGTGCAGATCCTTTTATCAACTGTGGGTTTTACTTCGCCGCAGAATTTCTATAGTGATTTTGGGTTCCATTTTCATTTTTCAGCTTTAGAAATTTATTCATCTCTCTGCATGCACACATGTGTATGTACATGTATACCACTGTACATGTCATGTGATATGACACTAATAAATGTGGATGGACTACATGATGTCCATGTAATCACTTCTCTCTCATCGTACATCATCATCGCGTATATATACTACTGTCAGTACTACGAGCTAGAACTAAATTTTATTTTCTCGCTGCTTAATAAGTTTTTGCTACCTTTTTTAGTTTTCATTTTGTATATATCTTTCTTCTAATTTTCAAAGTCTGTACAGGTCCGTAGTAAGGGGAATTATGTTAGATAATCTGGGAGATCAATCTGCACGTAACATAGCTATGCATGTTTTTCTTTTGCTTGATTGGGATTGAGTGAAATTACCAGTAATTAAATTGTTCTTGCGAGTTTAATTTAAAAGGCAAAGCTGACGATGCAATGATGCAGGTTTTACATGCCAGATTCATTTTCTTTGATCGATCGCAATGCGAGCTCTGATTTCTGCACTCTGAGAGAGGCCTGGAGATATGAAAGAAATAAATCTTTTTTTTCGACTTAGAAAATAACATAGCTCGAGCACTCCAGATTAATTTTATTAAAAACAATCGAAATATTTACAAATTAAAGTGTTCAAAAATGTATAAAAGCACATATATACAGGGCAACAGAACACAGAATGAAAGATGAGAAATTTAAACAAACTGGGGTGGCTACATGCTGTTATGTACAGGTGGCAGCAGGGAAATATTAGATATTGCTGTGCGTTTCTTATGAGATGGAAATCTGATATAGATAAGGTTTCAAAGAAACCACGCACGTTTCGCTAATACATGTACATTTTCGTGGAACACTTCAAAATAGCTCGTAAAATGGTTGACAATGGATTGAAATTTACATACATGATCGAATTAGCTTCAAACCCGCTCAGATCTCAACTCAATTTTTGCGACTCGCTTTTTCAATAGCAGACTGCTCAACTTGTCCAAGTCGACTCGAACCAGCGCGTGTCGTCGTAGTAGTCGATGCTGCTGCAAATGAAAATCACCGTCGATGCCACGCTGAAGTGCCAGAAGCTCCTGTTGCACTCTGCCGATCTGCCGGGCTAGCAAAGGGCAGCCTGATGCTTCTGACAGCAGGCTGGTCAACCTTCGCGGAAGCTCCGGTGTCGTTGCTGACGTGTTCATTACCAGCAAGACTTTGCCTCGGTTTACCAGAAACTTCTTCACTATAGGCAGTGCTGCATCGACAGGGCCGTAGCGCAAATCCGTGAGCTCCTCCAGCAGGTAGGCAGCTATGTCATCCAGACTGTGCAGCAGTGTCTGCTGATTTACCCTCAACCGACTACTGTCCATGATCTTGCAAGTAGACGGCGGCGAGTAGGAATTAGAGGCGTCGGTTGAGCACAGGTAGCACACTCGATATTTCCGATCAGCCAGACTGCCCTGTGGCAGATTGAGTCGGACTTCTAGAGCAACCTGCTCGTAGCTGGGCAGCGGCGGAGGATGCTGGCACCGACGCTGCTGCTGTCTCTGACAAGAGTCAAATATTTGTCGAAGCAAGCCGAACCTGCCTTTGTTGTCTGAGTTCTTCGTAATCATCTCAAGTGGAGCGGTTGAATGATCTCATAGCAATTCTCCTTCAAGCTCTGTCGATACATGGCAGCGTATATTTATACAATCGAGAAATTTTATATCGTGATTCGATTTCGACTAAACAACTTTTGGTATATTTTTAGCGATTGTTTCATGCTTCCTACACATGTTTTCGTTGGCCGAGTAGGCTATACTGCAGTGGGGGATCAATGGCGGATGCTGGTAGAGCCAATGGAATGATTGGAGCCAAATTTAGAAAAATACAGACTACGGGGGTTGCAGGTCACGCAGTTTGATATTGAAAGAGGCGCACGACGTGGTGCAGTCAATATCGCTTTACTATAGCTTACATGTAAACTTCTTTATCTTTAGTACCTTCTGTTAGTGCTGCTCTGAGTGAATCAACTTGAGTCATGACTGATTTAAATTATTAAGCCTATATTTGTTATCAATTATAGATTATTGCTGTCCAATTCCAGAAGCCTATCCGGCTACTTGAATAATAAGTAAATCTTATCTTCGGCCTGTTTGAACTCGTTTGACCGTTAAAAATTTACAGCATTGGGACGGCCGGCCGGCACGCGTTCAAAAGCAAGTTTGGTGCGTATTTTGCCTTGAGATTTGCACCTCTGATCATCAACTAGCACTCAGCTTGTACATTCAAGTATTTGCATTTCAAGATATTTTTAGAACACACGCATTTGTGCCGTGTGATTGCGCCAAACTTGTGCAACTACCGGGTATGTTGACTACGTCATTCTGCGGCTGATAACAGTGTTGTTTTTACCGCATGAACTGCTGTATTAGAACTTCATGCGTGACTCTACATGTATGACTCTACATATGTGCTTTCTGGCAAAATAAAGTTCCACTTCTTGGATCTTCGGATAAGTCAGCGCCACACGGTTGTCTGAGCGTCACTATGGATGTCGGGACACCACTAGGGGTGTCTGGGCGCCACTAATGGGTGTCTGGGCGCCAATATGGGTGTCTGGGCGCCAATATGGGTGTCTGGGCGCCAATATGGGTGTCTGGGCGCCAATATGGGTGTCTGGGCGCCAATATGGGTGTCTGGGCGCCAATATGGGTGTCTGGGCGCCAATATGGGTGTCTGGGCGCCAATATGGGTGTCTGGGCGCCACACGGTTGTCTGGGCGCCACTATGGGTGTCGGGGCGCCACTATGGGTGTCGAGATGTCACTATGGGTGTCGAGATGCCACTATGGGGGTCGAGATGCCACTATGGGTGTCGGGGTGTCACTATGGTGGTCGAGATGTCACTATGGGGGTCCAGATGCCACTATGGGGGTCGAGATGTCACTATGGGGGTCGAGATGCCACTATGGGTGTCGGGGTGTCACTATGGTGGTCGAGATGTCACTATGGGTGTCGAGATGCCACTATGGGTGTCGAGATGCCACTATGGGTGTCGAGATGCCACTATGGGTGTCGAGATGCCACTATGGGTGTCGAGATGTCACTATGGGTGTCGGGGCGCATAGGGATTTAAGCGGACAAAGGGATCCTGATTGAAGTGAAATCATTGAATCCAAAGCCTCTATCCAGTTTATTGCATAGCATGTAAACGGCCCAGCATTACACAGAGGAGATGAAGCTGACCTGGTTGCTACGCAAAATTCTTAATCTCGTACTCAAATCCCTTACCAGGTGTTTTTTCATACTGCTGCTGGTAGAATTTTCTTTCCAAAAGCGTGCGGCTGTCCCCAACACCTGCATTATTTCTCCCTATCCTCAATGCCTTCACTTCCAAGCCCCAAACTCGGGCTGTACTTGCTGTACACCCGGCTCACTCTTGCCGGTGTACATTTATTGCCTTCCCCATGGCATAGCCCCTCATCCCCTAACTCTCTACCCTACGCTGTTGCTAGGGAGTGGTAGCTAAGGCAGCAATCAGCTCTAGCCCCCAAGCAGTTATTTAGCTCTTTACATTTCAATCTAGACTCTATAGCTAAAGGCATAACAGAACAATTCTCTCTGCTTCATTTGGCTCCATCCGACAACACAAAATGGCCAGCTCAGAAATCGAAATCGATCCTAGCCAGGTGACGCCGGCCAACTCCGACGTGCACAACATGTTCCTCCGAGCTCCTAAGCCCAAATCCTTCGTCATTGACGAGCAGCAGCATCCGGACTCAGTCTACGCTCGTGAAACTGTTGGCAGCGCGCTCGCCCTCGCATTATCCGAAGCGGCCGCCTGCCGTCCGGACGATCCGATCGAGTTCGTGGCCCAGCGTCTGATGAACTATCGTCGAACCGTCGATTATTGTCGAGAACGCGACGAAGAGATTGAAGAGATTCGCCAGGCGCGCATTGGCCAGCTGCAGGAGGAGGCGCGACAACGGGCCATAGCCGAGGAGCAACGGCTGCAACGTGAGCGCGAAGAGCAGCGTCGTCGCGAGGAGCTGGAGCAGCTGCGCCAGTCTGTACCGGTTGAGACGCTCGCTCTGCCGTCGAAGCGAGGCGAGACGCGAAACAAAACCGGCGCGACGCCGTTGCACGCGGCGGTGCGATCCAGCTGCGATGTCGAGACTCTGCTGCGAATGCTGCACGATGGGCACAACTTCTGCGCTCGCGACGCACAGGTGAGGGCGTCGATGAATGCTGGATTGAGCTGGTGCGCTTTTTGTGGATGCTTTCACAACTCTATTTTCACCCAAGGTATTCTACAAATTGGGACTTCTGAAGTAGCAGAATTAACATTGAACAAGGTGAAATTCGGTCAACAAGAATTTTGAAACATAGTTCCGCTATTTCCGCGATGTTTCTCACATCTACCCAAAGTCGTTGGTGTATGAACACTTTTAGGTGCTTGTAACACCGACGTTTGGCCGACATTCGTCGGTTTCAGGGTGTTGCACGGCATCAGAATGAAGTTTTGGGAGAGGGAAGTCGGTTGTGATTGGGGGGTTGTGGAGTTTGAGAAACGTAAAATGCCCTTTTCCTAACGAATGCATAGCCTACAGGGGCTGACAGTTCTGAAAATTAAACAGATCGAAAAGTGTCTAATGGAAAATCTCTAACATATTCCAGGGAATGAACGTTCGCGACGCAGCTCAAGCCACTAAAAACGACGCCGTTGTCAAGGAGCTTGACAGTTTGGTGATCCGTTGGATGCGCGAAGAGAAAGTCGAACACCTCCGCTGGCTGCTGGCCAACGACTATGGGAGCAGTTTGCCAAGCCTGAAAAAGTCGTTCGGTCCCAAGCTCAAAGGTCTGCCGGAGGCCAGCAAGCTAATTGTGGACTCCGTGTCCAAGTGGGAGGCTCGCTACAGGGAGCTGTGGAAGCTCAGCGCCAAAGGAACTCGAGAGCATCTGGAGCAGCACTGCAAGCAACAGCAAGATCAGCAGCAAATTGAAGATGTGTTCTCTCGCACTAGAGAGAGCCTCTCGGCGCTGCACATTGCCCTGCTTTGCAAAAACCAAGACACTGCTCGTTACCTAGCCAACGAGCACCCAGACCTGCTTCGACTCGCTGACAGCTTTGGCCGCCTACCGCTGCACTATGCCTACGGAGCCGGCCAGAACTTTGTTGAAATTCTTCGCGAGGCGGCCGCCGCCAAGTCTGTCGAACAGAGCGACACCGCTCTCGATGCGTTCGGCTTCGCTCCGAGCGTCTACGCCAAGCGATACGAGCTGCTGCCGGAGCCGCCAAACTACGGAAGTCCCGAGCCGCTTCCCGGATCGACGGACGACGGAAACGGCGCCGAGAATGGCACTAGCGCCGATGGCACCCCAGACGCACGCGGTGAAGGGGAAGGCGGCGCGGAGGCTGGAGAAGTCAAGGACGAAAAATTGACTCCGATCAATGAGGACGAGGGTGAAGATTGATATTAAAATTGCGCTGACTACAAATGGAATTGCAAACTGATTAAAATATGTGAACTATGTATTTGCACGTATTTCTACTGCAAGTATATGTGCAATAATTTACTTTATTTTTTCGCATGAAAAACTCAATTTTTGTGTAAAATTGGTAATGAAGATAGAATACAGTAGATACATGAACAGTACAGGTACTGTAACAATAAAAAATACTCTTAACTAAGTATAGATTAAAGATAAGTCTGTGCCATAGACAACACGCAATTTCTGTGAGACAACAACAACAAAAGCAAACTACAGCAGCCCTAGACAAGCCTAGCTGGGCTAGTGTCAAAATGCGCGCGCAAGCGCAGAGTTGCGCAGAACAGCGAGTCCACGAGGGTTAGAAATCTCAGCATCTCTTAGAATTAAGCAGGTCAATGAAACACAGACTTTTTGTCTGACCAAGCCGCCGCGGTCCTTGACGGGAGAGCAGCAGCGCGTCCTGCAGTGGCTCAGGGCAGTAATGCTCTTCTCGGATGACATGACCGGCCAGCTGTAAACGTCGCATGCGCAGCAGTTGGTGTTGGTGGTGGCGGTCGGCGAGTAGTAGACACCGAAGGCGGCTCGCGGAAGTCCAGCATAAACGGTGCCGAGTTGCCGCTCTTGTGGGCCGGTCAGTGTCCACCTTTTGGTATTGTAAAGGAGGACCGTTTCTATGACTGCCTGGAACAGCCGCCTTCTCAGCCGATCCGGCAGCGCGAGGCACTGCAGGACAGTCCGCACCGTGCGGAATGCGCTCCAGGAAAGCGCCCTGCGCCGTGCCATGTCGTCCATGATGCTTAGCACTAGACCGCTGATCACTGCACAGCGGCCGCCGCCGTCAGCTGGTCTAGCAGGCGTTGAGCTCCTTCAGCTGAGCTAGACAGCAGCGCTAGGATGGAGAGTCTAGGACGTCCGCTAGGACGGATAGTCGCTTCTCCTGGGGTGTCGCCTGCTTGTTCTGCGACAGAGCAAGAATCCGTTGGAGTCGTCAGGGAGGCCTGTGCGCAGTACCCAAGAACGACGTCATCCGATGTCACAACTGCCACCCTAGTCTCACAGACAAAGAAATATGGATCTGGCCTAACAAGCAGAACTAAATTTTGAATTCGTAGTACAAACTGACCTAGAAAAGCAAAGCAATAAATGCCAAACACACAAATTTAGTAATAGTGAGAAGTTAAAAAACACTTGTAGCCTACTGCCAGTAGTGCATATTGTATGCATCCAATTTGCAAATGTAGAATTGGAAAAAGTTCGTCCTCATCAGTATACAATTGTACGAGGCTATTATGTATAAATGAATGTACTTGTCGTCTCCGGTAAATCAATCGAATGGATTTACTACCAATGTTTAGGTAAAATTTCGGTAGTAACGATGTAGAGAAAAATAAGATAAACGATTGAATTTTTTTATACGCTCGTTTCTCAAGTAATTTATACTCGGTAAAAACTAATGCATTAATACGAATCGATTAACGAGGCGCAAAACTATATAAGGTATTAAATTAGGGGATGGGGATTGAGTCCAGATTAGAAAAGGCAGGAGTGCGCGACTGAGGAAAGAGGCCAGATTGAAGAACCAATCAGAAGGCCACGAGGGAGAGAGATAAGAATAACAAGACTTTACTAGACAAAGAGGGGAGGGAGAGAGAGACAACAAGTTTGAACTGGAAAGTTGGAGAGAAAATAGAGTAAACAGAGGCGAGGGGGTTAGAGTGCGCGACTGAGGAAAGAGGCCAGATTGAAGAACCAATCAGAAGGCCACGAGGGAGAGAGATAAGAATAACAAGACTTTACTAGACAAAGAGGGGAGGGAGAGAGAGACAACAAGTCTGAACTGGAAAGTTGGAGAGAAAATAGAGTAAACAGAGGGGAGTGCAGATGAACTAAAGAGATGCATTAAAAATTGCGACAAACGTCAAGGTTTTAATACAAGTACGAGTACTCGGAGAAATTTCATATACATGTACAATGTCACTCAGTAAAATTTTTACTTTATTGGATAGGATCTCATTTCTGTCACTCGCCAGCGTCTGTTCTCATCGCGTCCCAAAGCTTGGCGAGGTTGACGGAGTCTGGCGGCTCCCCCATGGTGAACAGGCTCACCGTGACCTGCACAGTCAGCGTGAAGCCGTAGCAATCCTGAACCTCCAGCTGATTTGGCTTCACATCAATTCTGTCAACTTTCCATTCGGACTCGTCCAGGATCTTCCAGCCGTCGCAGTCTGTCCAGTACGGAAAGATGAGGAAGAACCAGAAAGCTCCCCGCTCCGACTCGTCAAGGATGTCAACAACTCGCCTCGCTGTGGCTCTGAGCAGGATCTCTTCAAATGGGGGGTTGAGCACCCAGCCGCCTGGATTCTGCATCAGGTCTATGCGAAAAAAGTCGCCCAGACTGCCGAATACGCTGTCAGTGTCAGGGAACAGGCTGCAGAACTTTGCTCCTTGCCGACCCAGTAGCTGACAATTGAGGGGCGAAGCGAAGCCCTCGTGAGCGGCTTTGCCCAGCTCGAACAGGGCATCGAAAGCTTTGGGGCAGAGGCTGGACTCGCCGCCTCTGAACATACTCAGGCTGTAGTAGCGAAGGCACACCAGCGCGGCCCGCTGCTCACCGCACAGCTCGACCAGCTGCTTGACTCGCTTGCTCCAAGGCGTCCAGAATTCCCCAAATGTGATGCGGCCTCGACTGCCGGCCTCCTCGTATCGCAGCTTCGCGGTTTTCTTCACCTTAGCGATATTAATCTTTCTTTGTAGAAACTGATCGATCATGGACAGCAGCGACTCTACCAGATGCGTCGCTTCGTCGCTCGACATGTCGCTGAAGCTCCGGCAGAGCGATTTCACGAACTCAACTTTGCTTCTGTTATCGCTCAACTTCTGTGGCAGCAGACGGAATGTCTCGGACATTTGCTGACCATCGGTGGTCTGCATGGTGATGAGCCAACGACCGAATTGAATTTTCGTCCTTTTCTTCTGATTTCTATGCTCAGCTGGCTGAAACCGTTGAGTGCGTTTCTTGAGCCAACTCGCGAGTCGGTCTATTTCCCTAAACTGGGAATACTCGAGCAGCAGTTTGACGTGAAGGCTGTCGGATTCTTCTTTAGTCATCGTAAACTCTTACCGTCGCTTTCTCGCCTTAGGTTCTCGTTTCATGCTTTCAGTTTTTTCGCGTTTCGATTTCCATTTCGTTACTTTTTTGCTTTGAGACTGGCCTTGGTTTTGTCAGTGTCCGAAAAGGCCAATCGATAACTGAAGTGTACGTTGCATGTATTATTAACTGAAACCCGCCCTGCACTATTCAATATTGTAAATGTATAAAAATCGAAATGACCACTCACCAAATCTAATATTTTGTTGAGTATTGCAGTTGTACTTGCAGTTGCAGCTAGTAGAAAAGTTAGTAATCTCACATGTAATATATACCGCTCCAGTATATTTATTTTGCGTGTATATGTACATGGCTGGACCGAAACAAAATAACGTATATAAAATCTAAAAAATCGATAAATTTGTCATGAATACGCTCGTATGAAGTGCCGCCAACGACTTAACTTTTGTCAGACTAAGAAAAAGCGCTCTAGCCTTGACCAGGCAAGGCCGCGGGTTGCAGCTTGTATTCTAAGCAGCTTAAGGCAACCAAAGAATTCTTATGAAACGATCTAGGCGTTAGGTTTAAAGGGATACGCTAGGTTGGAGCCTACAGATATACATGTAATAAGCAGCAATGCTTTGGCTACTACACGTAGCACAGGGGCGTAGCCAGAGGGGGGCAAGGGGGGCCGTGGCCCCCCCCCAATCACCAACTCTGGCCTTGGCGCCCCCCCCCCTAAAAGAAACTGGCGCCCCCCCCTAAAAGAAACTGGCGCCCCCCCCCCCTAAAAGAAACTGGCGCCCCCCCCCCTCTAAAAGAAACTGGCACCCCCCTAAAAGAAACTGGCGCCCCCCTATAAGAAACTGGCGCCCCCCCCTAAAAGAAACTGGCGCCCCCCCCTATAAGAAACTGGCGCTCCCCCCCTAAAAGAAACTGGCGCCCCCCCTATAAGAAGCTGGCGCCCCCTAACTCACGGCCCCCCCCCCAATCAAAATTCCTGGCTACGCCCCTGACGTAGCATAACGAAACCTACATAGTACTCGATGAACGGAGAACGGAAAATCTAGTGGGTTTTTTAGACTCTACTTATAGATATAAGAAAAATACGCAAAAAATATGTCAAATACATGTACAACAAAATATAATATAACGCGTTGTAATCTTATTGATCACTAGACAACAAATTTTTACCGAAACGACCTAAACCAGATTCAAAGTTAAGCCGCTAGATTGTGTCCAGATAGACTTGTAAAGTAGATTTTCGAAGAACATACATGTAGTACCTGGATCACTCATCATATAATTGCTTCTTGTAATTAATTCAAAATTATTTAATCTAAACCTCGATCGTCGATCCATCTCTGCAATTTTTTTTCGAAAAAGCATATGCCTCCTAAAATTTTTCCAGCAACGTAGCTTCTTCGTCCTTGTACAAATCGCTGAATCTTGAGTAGTGAAAGCGCCCCCGTTATCCGAGGATGCGGGCTGCCGAAATTTCACTTCGCCGGAAAGTACTCTCTTTCACTTGGCCAAAACTTCACTAGGATGAAACTTCACATTGCCAAAGTAGCTACATGATGTAGCACACGATCTTAATGAGGCCGAAATTTCACAACGCCGAAAAAACATTTAGCAGCCTTTTTCACTAGGCCCAAACAGGCGAAACTTATTAAATAGCTTGCTAGCCATTTACGGCAATGTGAAGCGAAAGAAGCTGCTAAAATGATTTTTCGGCAATGTGAAATTTCGGCCTAGTGAATAGAAGTACCAGCTGGTACAAATTTTAGAATTTTAATTAATAATCAATTATTAGAAAAACTACATAAGATTATATTAACGCTGTTTATGGTTTGATACCGTCTTGTGTTTGTAATACATTTTAATACTTTGTTTTAGTTTATAGCTAATAAACATGTGGTTTTAACTTACTTATGAAGAAATTGATTCCTTCGGCCTTGAACGCGGCTTGAAGTCGGCCGCTGGATTTTAATATTATTCTGAATCTGAGGACAGCCTGCAAGGATTGATAGGGCCTATGGGTAGCTCGTAGTTGAAGCATGCTAAGTAAGTACAAACAAGGGCGCAAACAGGAGGGGGCGAGGGTTAGCCGCCGCTTCGTCGGAAACCTAAATCAGAGGAGACCAAGCAAATTTTTGCTAATAAAATACAGGCCACTCAGGCCATCCTCAACGAATTTCTGGTTACACCACTAAGTACAAATCCAACTAGGCCCCCACTATTTGTTTTTTACTTCAGTTTTAATCTTTATATGGTTTTACACTGTATCAAGAGTATGAGAATATGAGATGTAGTAGGCCCCTACCCTAGCTCTATGACTATGACTCTGTATAAATGAAAGAGTGTTTTATTTACTTTATTTATTGTGATTTTTTAATAGGCCCTAGAATTTTTTTCTATCCTGCTAAAAATATGAGCATCTTTAAAACTTGCTATTTTTAATTGCATAGGCCTAGGCCTAGCTTGCTGACCTTAGTTAAGACTTTAGACTTCTCACTTATATGTCTTATATCAGTTTAGTTTTTTGCTTTTACAACAATTTAAATTTTAGAAGAACAAAAATATAAAAAGCTTTTCAAAAACTTAATATTAATTTCTATTTTTTAATAATCATTTAATATTTCATAAATATTAATATGAAGGATATTGCAAAAGTTTCTAGACTATTGCTTGTCAAAAGTACAAATTGCATTTGATATAGCTGAAAATCTATTTATAGCCAACCTGGCCATAGTCAAAATGTTTCTTTAAATTTTGTGTCAACAAATTTAAAACAGCCTATGTGAATATAAAGTTCAATCTTAAGAAGCCCTATTAGAAAAAGTTATCAAATGGTAAACAGCCATCCCACACATTTTAAAAATGACCTTGCAATATAGAATGTTTTCAAAATGTCAAAAATGATCTAACAAAATGGTATAGCACATTTTCTATGAGATGGTGTTTGATGTGGTGCAATGCACAGCCTTACTTGGTATAGTGCTTAGAATCCAATAAAAATAGCTACACATTAAAATAGACATGTGATGAAATCACCAAATAGTAAAATATAATGTAAAACAAATTGGTATGACAATAACAAATTGACATAAAGTAATTTTATAGAAAGTATATTTATGATAAGAGGATTAAATATAGAAGTGGTTTTTCTAGACATATGTAGTTGAATATACCTACATTATTGAAAATCTAAACTTTTTCAGTAGGTATCATTTAGTTTAATTTTAATCAAAGCTTATATTTTTATTCAAACTTAAAAAAAAGTTGTGATTGCAAAAAAGGTTCTTTATTGTTGCAACTGCAAAAAAGGTCTTTTATGGTTGCAACTATAGTCCCTTGACATGGCCCATGTACCATATTGCGGAAGGTTTTCTGTGTACGCCGGACACATTTTTATTGAATTTTCAATTGTACGCCAACAGATTTTAAATGTATGCCAACTTAAAAAATGGTAAAAAATCAGCGAATATTTAAATTTAAATTTAAAATACAAAAAATTGATAACAACATGACGATTGTCGTGACAACTCCAGTAATTAAAATGATTGGTAGATGAGAAAATAGTAGCAGAAAAAAAGTTTTTGAAATAACTTAACACAAAAAAGCACAAAAAAATTCATTATATTAATTTCTATGCCAATCATATACACCACACTGTATGCCACACTGTACACAGCCAAGAAATGTACGCTGGTGTATGCCACAGAAATCAAGTGTATGCCGGAATTTTCTGGCGTACACCCTACCATCTGCAAAATGGCCTATGTACCTTGGAAAGTGACCCCTTTGCACATTTTTGCTAGACCCTTGATATGTCCCTGCATTTTCAAAATTTTTTCCAATAGGGTTAAGGACCTGCAGACACTATTTGAAATTCATTAAAGGCTAATAGAGGAAAAAGTGGATTGCTAGTCAGGGCACATAAGATTGGTAGTTGCTAATAGGCACTTTGATAAAGTCTCCATTGTTAAATATATTTTTAGCAATGAAGAGAGACACCTCAAAAATGCATAGGTGGCTTTTTCTATGAAAGTTTTTTTTATTAGAGGCTATGAAAGTTATACTGTCCAAGCTTTTGATGGACAAAGCTGTTGGTCTGCTAGATATGCTATATAGTCAGCCTACTAATAACACTGTTAAGAAGCATTGTCCATCCCTATATACTTGGATATCTTGTGTATAGACTCCCAGTGGCAGTGTACCTTGGCTTCTTTGAAGATTGCAACATTTGCCATGTATATAAAGCACTATGCCTTCCTATTGAAGTTGACAAAAAAGTATTGTTGAGTCCATGCAGGGTTGAACACTCAATGCTCTATATCTACCTTGTGCTTTTGCTATGGTGCTAAAACCATAGTCTGCAAATAAGAAGAAAAATATAGATTTGCTATAATAAGCAAATGAAAAGTCAGTGTATTGCTATTCATTTCTATGACATATTTGAGTCTAATGATTTTCAATATTCTTCTATGCATCAAAATGTAAGAAAGTCTTCCAAATATTATATGAACAAGACTTACTATAAAAATGCAGCACTGATGATATGATGTGATGATAAAATGATATGATATATGATATATTGCAGAAAGGAGTTGATAGAAATAAATAAAGAAATATGAAGGGTTTTGTTTAATTTAAAATCTTTGGCTGGACTAAAGGCTTTTTGACAAGACTAGAGTTTAGATATAAAGCTAGCTAGAACTAGAGTGAAGAAGAGAATGGTGATCTACCAATGTACATTGGCACTTTGTATGTGTCCAACTTTTTTTATATCTACTTCTATTGGACAAGCCATTTCTCTCCCTCTTAACCAACCCCATGAACCAAGCCACACAAACAACCCCACAGCTAAAACTGATATAGGAATGATGGAGTGAAAGCAAATTTTACTTGTAAATGTAAAGTTAAATGTTTCAGTACAAAATTGATTTATGGGTCACTTTTATATTGTTAGATAATAAGAGTGCTACAGGCCAGACTTGAAGGTGTTGTTGGCCAGAGTTGCTAACCCCTGCTATACAATGGGTGTCCAAAAAGTCTTAGAACTTTTTCACATGACTCTTTTTAACAGTCAGCAAGAGTAACAGCCACTAATTTATTTCATAGCAGCTTTACTTACAAATGGCACAGTGAATGAATTTTGAAAATATCACAAACTTATCAAAAGTTATGCATCCTAACTGCAGTGGGGTACTGCATCTCAATATATGAACAGGAACTTGGATGCTGCATATGAAGCACCAGGAAATAGTAAGTCAGTTGTATTTCAAAAAAGTTTAAATGTCTCTCTCAGTGGCAACTGAGACCTTCTCAATATAGTCACCCTTTAGTTGAATGCATTTCTTCCACCATGTAAGCATGTTGTCAATGACATCTGCCTGCACCTGTCTTGGCATTTCGTAGACAAGAACCTGTCGCACTTCCTGCTCAAAGCAGTCACAATTGGCATAAACTCTGCCCCTTAGTTTCAGAGTGCCACACAAGCAGAAGCAAATGAAACTTGTACCATAGATATAGAAAGTGATGACATGGCACATGCTAGAGATTTTTCAAACAATTTCGAACTTTGTTAATTTCTGTGAGATTTCAAAATTGTAGTCTAGTTCCAGTTCCTGTTGAGATGCAGCACCCCACTGCAGTTAAGGAGGCATAACTTTTGATAAGTTTGTGATACTTTCAAAATTCTTTCACTGTATCATTAGTAAGTAAAGTCGCTATGATATAAATCAATTGCTGTTACTCTTGCTGACGGTTGAAAATAGTTTCACACCTTGTAGCAAAGAGAAATACGGGCTTTTTGCACTTTTTTAATATAAAAAGAAATGATACTACTTTTTAAGACAGTAATAAACAAAAATTAATGTTAATTTGATGGTTGATAAATAGTGAAAAGGTTAAAAAATTGTCAAAAACAACAAAGGACAATTTAAATTGCTTATAAACTCGGATAATTCAAAGATTAGACTTAAAAATTAGTCAATTGCTAAACGATTTAGTTCTAGCTAGCCTATAATCAGTTATGCGTTTTTCCATTTTCAAGTTATATAGCTTATTATAAAGTGTTAAGCATTTCCTATTGAATGCATGCAATCAGCAAGCAAAATGTCGCACTGGGACCTGACTGTTCACATAAGTCGAGCTCTGCAAAACAGCAGCGCTCTCTCTTATTCTCTTCTATTGGCTGCTTCTGTTGTTGGCGCATGGATTTTGTTTCAACGTCGCGGCCGTCAAGGTCACGTGATTAGCGCGTCGTCTGTCAAGGTAATTTTAATTAAGAAAACTAAATTTTTTTCTTACTGATTTACAATTTTATTCTCACTTTTCTACTTTTAGTAGCATAACACAAATTTTGTTGTCGTTTTTTCATCCAAACAGAAAGCGGTACTTTCAAGTAGTAGTCAAATGTCGTTGAGGAGTCCAACAACTCGCAAGGCAATGCTGCCTACTACAAGTTGCACAAGTACAGCTAATGGAAGCGTTGACGAGACCTTTAATAAAGTGCGCGTGTTCTACGCTAGCCAACTAGGCAGAGCTAAACATTTTGCCACTCTGCTTCTAGCCGAACTGGCTGGTGTGTTGAAACAACAAAAGCAGCAACAGCAGTCTCAGTGTTGCAACGGTGGCGACGGTGAAGCGTGCAAATCTACTACTGTTAGTAGTAGCGATTCTGCTGGCATTGAATTGATTGATTTGGCTAATTATGATCCAGAGGAGAGTCTGCATAAAGAGGTGGGTTTTCATTTATTTCTTTATAATCCAATATAAATATCCGATAATCCAATATCAATATCCGATAATCCAATATCAAAATCCGTAAATCCAATATCAAAATCCGTAAATCCAATATCAAAATCCGATAATCCAATATCAAAATCCGTAAATCCAATATCAAAATCCGTAAATCCAATATCAAAATCCGATAATCCAATATCAAAATCCGTAAATCCAATATCAAAATCCGTAAATCCAATATCAAAATCCGATAATCCAATATCAAAATCCGATAATCCAATATCAAAATCCGTAAATCCAATATCAAAATCCGTAAATCTAATATCAAAATCCGTTAATCTAATATCAAAATCCAATAATCTAATATCAAAATCCGTAAATCCAATATCAAAATCCGTAAATCTAATATCAAAATCCGTTAATCTAATATCAAAATCCAATAATCTAATATAAAAAATCCGTTAATCAAATATCAAAATCCGATAATCCCATATCAAAATCCGATAATCCAATATCAAAATCCGGTAATCCAATATCAAAATCCGGTAATCCAATATCAAAGTCCGATAATCAACTATAAAAATTTGTTAATCCATTATCGAAATGCAATTCTCATTCAATTTAACCCCTGACCTTTCCCAGTCTCCCGACACCCTCTGCTACTTTCTGTTGCCAACCTACGAAGGCGGCTCGCCTCCCGATACCGGCGCCTGGTTCTGCAAATGGCTGGCCGAAGCGGCCGAAGATTGGCGCGTTGAAAGGGGCCACCTAAGCGGATTGAGGTTCATTGTCATCGGCCTGGGCAACTCGCTCTACGCTGAGAATTACAATTTGGTGAGGCTTTTAATTTTTCTACTCCCCCTTCACTTTCTTTTCGTCGCTCTCCCTCCCTCCCCTCTCCATTCTCCTCTCACCCTCTACCCCTTCCCCTCTCTCTCTCACCCTCTTCCCCTCCCCCTCTCCCCCTCTCCTTTCCCTCTCTCGCCCTCTCTTTCCCTCTCTCCCGCCAATCCGCCTCCCTCTCTCTCACCCCCTTTCTTTCTTTCTCTCTCTCCCTCTCTCTCGCCTTCTCTCTCTTCCCCTTTCTCGCCCTCTCCCCCTTGCTCCCCTCTCTCCTTTACTTCTCTCCGTTTTTTCTGCCTCCCTTCTCCCCCTTCCCCCTTTCCTATCTCCGTCCATTCTCTCCGTCTCCGAATGCTTGGCCTCCACCACAGCGAGCCTCTCTTTGTTTCCTTCAAAAAAACTGTCAGATAGCCAAGCGTGTTGACGAGCAGCTGACTCAGCTGTCTGGCACCCGTCTGCGGCCGCCAGTTCTGCTAGACGAAAATGTCGCCTCAGCAACCGGCCACGGCGGTCAAGAGGCCGACTTTCAGGCCGCGCTTCAATCTCAACTGTTGGATCCTTTGGTTAGTAAGAAAAATAAATCAGCTTGCTGTTCAGAGGCTACCGGCAATTCAGCTTGTTGCCAAGGCGCGGAAGCGGCGTCAGATGTTGCCGAAGACCATTCAGACGTTGATAATGATAATCTAGATGAGGAAGATCAAGAAGGCCTAGTAGACGTTGAAGATATTGGCGGTGTGTTGTCGTCTGCTACTAGAAGCAATCAGAAGCAGAAACTTGGCCAAGAAGCCACAACCAGACGAGCTATGGTTACGCCGTTAGTTCGTAAATCGTTAGAGAAGCAAGGCTACCGATTGATTGGCAGTCATTCCGGCGTCAAGCTGTGCCGATGGACCAAATCCATGCTGCGAGGCCGCGGCGGCTGCTACAAGCACGCATTCTATGGCATCGCCTCGCACCGGTGCATGGAGGCCACGCCTTCTCTGGCCTGCGCCAATAAATGTGTCTTCTGTTGGCGGCATCACACTAATCCGGTGGGCACCGAGTGGCGCTGGTTGGAAGATCCGCCCGACGAGATTCTATCGGGCGCTTTGGATGCTCACAGGTGAGCGATGGCGGAGGTCTATTGGAGTTTATAGGGGATATCCTTTTTAGTATCCAAGGGAATCCTAATTACAAATCTAGGGGTATCCCTTTTTAGTATCTAGGAGAAATCCCAATGAGGAATCTAGGGGAATCCTAAAAAGAAAGCTAGGAGCATCCGAATGAGGAATCTAGGAGAATCCGATTAAAGAATCTAGGGGAATCCCAATGAGGAATCAAGGAAATCCCAATTAGAAATCTAGGGGAATCCCAATGAGGAATCAAGGAAATCCCAATTAGAAATCTAGGGGAATCCCAATGAGGAATCAAGGAGAATCCGAATAGTGAATCTGGGAAAATCCCAATTAAGAATCTAAAGGAATCCCAATAAAGAATCTAAAGGAATCCCAATAAGGAATCTAGGAGAATCCGAAAAAAGAATCTAGGGAATACCAATGAGGAATCAAGGGAAATCCGAGTTGGGAATCTAGGGGAATCCCAATAAGGAATCTAGGAGAACACAAATAAAGAATCTAGCGGAATCCCAATGAGGAATCAAGGGAAATCCCAATAAGGAATCTAGGAGAATCCGAATAAAGGATCTAGGGGAATCCCAATGAGGAAGCTAGGGGAATCCCAATAAGGAATCTAGGAGAACACAAATAAAGAATCTAGCGGAATCCCAATGAGGAATCAAGGGAAATCCCAATAAGGAATCTAGGAGAATCCGAATAAAGGATCTAGGGGAATCCCAATGAGGAAGCTAGGGGAATCCCAATAAGGAATCTAGGAGAACACAAATAAAGAATCTAGCGGAATCCCAATGAGGAATCAAGGGAAATCCCAATAAGGAATCTAGGAGAATCCGAATAAAGGATCTAGGGGAATCCCAATGAGGAAGCTAGGGGAATCCCAATAAGGAATCTAGGAGAACCCAAATAAAGAATCTAGCGGAATCCCAATGACGAATCAAGGGAAATCCCAATAAGGAATCTAGGAGAATCCGAATAAAGGATCTAGGGGAATCCCAATGAGGAATCTACGGGAATCCCAATAAGGAATCTAGGGGAATCCGAATAAAGAATCTAGGGGAATCCCAATGAGGAATCTAGGCGAATCCGAATAAAGGATCTAGGGGAATCCCAATGAGGAATCTAGGGGAATCCCAATAAGGACTGTAAGAGAATCCGAATGGGGAATCTAGGGTAATCCCAGTTAGGAATCTAGGGGAATCCCAATAAGGAATTGTGATATCCTTAGTAAGAATCTAGGAATGAGAATCAGCTCCACTTAAAGTAATGATCTCCGAGATCCCCACTCGAAGGCTTAGATGCTCTTAATCACAATTGCCTTACAAACTAACCCCACCCGCCGCAGGCGGATGATACGGGAATTCCGCGGAGTGCCCGGCGTCATGCCCGAGCGCATCTCCGAAGGCATGCAGCCGCGCCATTGCGCACTCAGCCTAGTGGGCGAGCCAATCATGTATCCGCGCATCAACCAGCTGTTGCACCTGTTGCACACATCCGGCATCTCTTCGTTCCTAGTTACTAACGCTCAGTTCCCCGAAGCGATGCGTCAACTGCCGCCTGTTACGCAACTTTACGTATCGGTTGACGCAGCCACGCCGGATAGCTTGAAACGCATCGACAGGCCTCTGTTCAAGGATTTCTGGCAGCGTTTTATCGATTGCCTGCGGGCTATGCGCGACTGCGGCCAGCGGACCGTGTACCGGCTGACTCTGGTCAAGGCTTGGAACACCGAGGAGGTTTGTTGCTGTGTGGGGGAGCTTGAGATACTTTTTTTGGTAGAGGATCATTGTCCCAAGAACTAGGAATGATTTCTATTTTAGTTAGTAATTAATGTTCTCTAGATATTTAAAGTGAACCTAATTACCCCCCCCCCCCAGATATTTTAGTGGAGGACAATTATTCCCTAAGATTTTCAGTAGGAAGGATAATTATTCCCTGAGATATTTTAGTAGAAAGTATAATTATCCCCTGAGATATTTCAGTAGAAAGGATAATTATTCCCTGAGATATTTTAGTAGAAAGTATAATTATCCCCTGAGATATTTCAGTAGGAAGGATAATTATCCCCTGAGATATTTCAGTAGGAAGGATAATTATCCCCTAAGATTTTCAGTAGGAAGGATAATTATCTCCTGAGATATTTCAGTAGGAAGGATAATTATCCCATGAGATATTTCAGTAGGGGGGATAATTATCCCCTGCAATATTTCAGTAGGAAGGATAATTATCCCCTGAGATATTTCAGTAGAAAGAATAATTATCCCCTTGAATATTTCAGTAGGGGGGGATAATTATCCCTCATATGTTTCAGTATAGAAATGTAACTATTTTGGGAATTGGGATATTTTTCAAGGTTTTTAGGGACACTTTTTGTAGATCAAAATTGGGATAATAATCCCCCAGCCACAATAATCTCCCTCCCCCATCCGCTAATCAAGGTGCAACAATACGCTAAGCTAGTGGATCTCGGCTGCCCAGATTTCATCGAAGTGAAAGGAGTGACATTCTGCGGCGATAGCAAGGCCAGCCAGCTGACAATGGGCAACGTGCCCTGGCACAAGGAGGTGGTGCAGTTCAGCCAGGCCTTGGCCGACTCTCTGGCCAATCAGTACGACATCGCCTGTGAGCACGAGCACTCCAACTGCGTCCTATTGGCTAATAAACGCAAATTTCTAGTTAACAATCGTTGGCACACCTGGATTGATTACGATAGATTTGAGCAGCTCTATGGACGATTTGTGGAAACTGGCCAACGGTTCAATGCGGCCGATTATATGGCCGAGACGCCAGAGTGGGCTGTGTACGGCTCCGCTGAACAGGGATTTGATCCCAATGAGACGCGATTCCGTCGGCGGGCTGCTGCCGCTGCCGCTGCCGCTGCAGCTTCTGGAGATTACTGATGCTGCTAACAGAGAATGAAGCTTGATTTATGATCAAATTATGTTGCTAACAGAAATCCTGTTGCTAAGGTGAATCTAGTTGCCAAGGTGAACCCCGTTGCTAAGGTAAACCCTGTCGCTAAGGTGAACCCCTGTTGCTAAGGTAAACCCTGTTGCTAAGGTGAATCCGGTTGTTAGGGAGAATACGGTTGCTAAGGTGAATCCAGTTGCTAAGGTAAATCCGGTTGTTAAACAAAATACGGGTGCTAAGGTGAATCCAGCTGCTAAGATAAACCAAGTTGCCAAGGTTAATCCTTTTGCTAAGGTAGATTATGTTGCCAATGTAAATCCAGTTGCTAAAGTGAACCCCAGTTGCTAAGGTAAACCCTGTTGCTAAGATAAATCCGTTTGTTAAGGAAAACACGATTGCTTAGGTGAATCCAATTGCTAAGGTTAATGCGGTAGTTACGTAAAATACGGTTTCTATGGTAAATCCAGTTGCTAAGATAAACCCAGTTGCCAAGGTTAATCCTGTTGCTAAGGTAAATTATGTTGCCAAGGTAAATCCAGTTGCTAAGGTGAACCCCAGTTGCTAAGGTAAATCCAGTTGCTAAGGTGAACCCCAGTTGCTAAGGTAAACCCTGTTGCTAAGGTGAATCCAGTTGCTAAGGTAAATCCGGTTGTTAAGGAAAATACGGTTGCTAAGGTGAATCCGGTTGTTAAGGAAAATACGGTTGCTAGGATGAATCCAGTTGCTAAGGTAAATCCGTTGCTAAGGCAAAACTAGTTGCTAAGATAAATCCAGTTGCTTAGGGAACAAGAAGTGGTTTATTGTTTCTAAGCATCATAGTAATTCTTGGTTGTGTTACCAAGAACATCACTTATTCAAATAAAAATAAAAGTTGTCGAAAGATCTTTTTGTTATATTTAAATGTTGGCTCTGTAATCTAAAGGCTATTCGGCAAGCCGCTTCTCAAATATGATGTCATTTATTGTTTTATTCTTTTTCGATCCATCAAATAAATCAACGCGTCAATGAGCGGTTTTTGGATTTCAATTGCAGCAACAATAAGTCTATTTTTTTAATTAAAGTTTCTTTGTCTTGCCGGTTGCTAAATGTTAAAAAAATTTCCCGATTTTTGTAATTTTCTGCTTCTAGAAAGTTTCCTATTTGAGTCTGCTACGAGATTCAGGCTTTGATTTTCTAAGGTGACTTGGATTTTTGTAGATATTTCACTTATTAGGATTAGTGAATTTCCCAAAAAGGATTCCCTAGTGGATTCCAAAAAATGGGATTCCCTTGTGGATTCTCCCAAATGGGATTCTCCAGCAGATTCCCGAAAGGTATTCCCCAGCAGACTCCTAAAAGGGATTCCCCAGCAGACTTAAATGGGATTCCCCAGCAGACTCCCAAATCGGATTCTCCAGCAGATTCCCAAAAGGTATTCCCCAGCAGACTCCTAAAAGGGATTCCCCAGCAGACTCAAATGGGATTCCCCAGCAGACTCCTAAAAGGGATTTCCCAGCAGACTCAAATGGGATTCCCCAGCAGACTCCCAAATCGGATTCCCCAGCAGACTCAAATGGGATTCCCCAGCAGACTCCTAAAAGGGATTCCCCAGCACTCAAATGGGATTCCCCAGCAGACTCAAATGGGATTCCCCAGCAGACTCAAATGGGATTCCCCAGCAGACTCCTAAAAGGGATTCCCCAGCAGACTCAGATGGGAATTCCCAGCAGACTCCCAAATCGGATTCCCCAGCAGACTCAAATGGGATTCCCCAGCAGACTCAAATGGGATTCCCCCCCAGCAGACTCCTAAAAGGGATTTCCCAGCAGACTCAAATGGGATTCCCCAGCAAACTCCCAAATCGGATTCCCCAGCAGACTCAAATGGGATTCCCCAGCAGACTCCTAAAAGGGATTCCCCAGCACTCAAATGGGATTCCCCAGCAGACTCCCAAAGAGGATTCGCTAGCTGATTCTCCAAAGTAGGATTCCGTACAGTTTGCATTAATTTTAATGTCTCAAACCCTTCAGCTCGGCGCCACCATCCGCCGGTAGCCGATCGCTGCTACAGATCGACAGAGACAATCAGCCACAGGGATGTCCGGCGCACTACTAGGCGGCAGCGTGGACGTTGACGTCCTGCTGCCCTCTGGCTTCCTGCTGGTGCTCACCTGTTCGGCCGATGTGCCGCTGTGCGATTTAAAGAAGCTGGTCTGGTCGGAGGCGCACAAGGCCGGGTATCATTCGGAATCGCTCGACCAAGATAGTTACGTATTTAGCGGCGTAATTCTGGAGGGGTCCACGGAGGATTTCCTAGAAGAGACGCAACGGTTGAGCCAATTGAGATTGTTTATACCAATGCTCAGCCTCCGTCAGAGTCACGATATGAAAAGCGACAAAACTAGGGAAGCGTTGGTGTTTCATTCGATCGGCGTGTCCGCCAAGGATCTCGGCCGAGTCATGGACGCCGAGGCTACCAGTTTTCGTGGGGCCGCTTTTGCCACGGTGAAAGACGCCTGCCAGCAGACTAGGAATGGCGGCGCCGACCAGGTGAAAATGATTAGCTGCGGTTGCTATTCTTTTTGTTTTGTAGGGTTCCATACTGTGAATCCCCTTGTTTGGGGTTTCCCCGTTTGGGTTTTCCCTACTGTGACTATCCATGTTTAGGATTTCCCTAATCTCCTTGTTTAGGATTTCGCTACTGTGAATCTCCTTGTTTAGGATTTTCCTACTGTGAATCCCCTTGTTTGGGGTTTCCCTGTTTGGGATTTCCTTACTGTGAATCCCCTTGTTTGGGGTTTTCCTGTTTGGGATTTCCCTACTGTGAATCCCCTTGTTTGGGGTTTCCCTGTTTGGGATTTCCCTACTGTGAATCTCCTTGTTTAGGGTTCCCTCTGGGTTTTCCCTACCGGTTTAGGATTCCCTGTTTGGGATTTCCCTACTGGTATCTCCTTGTTTGGGATTTCCCTACTGTGAATCTCCTTGTTTAGGATTTCCCTACTGTGAATCCCCTTGTTTGGGGTTTCCCTGTTTGGGATTTCCCTACTGTGAATCCCCTTGTTTGAAGTTTCCCTTTTTGAAATTTCCCTACTGTGAATCCCCTTGTTTGAAGTTTCCCTTTTTGAAATTTCCCTACTGTGAATCCCCTTGTTTGGGGTTTCCCTGTTTGGGATTTCCCTACTGTGAATATCTTTGTTTGAGGTTTCCCTCTTTAGGATATCCCTACCGGTAGTCTAAATCTCCTTGTTTAAGATTTCCCTACTGGTATCTCCTTGTTTGGGATTTCCCTGTTTAGGGGTTCCTTATCTTTTTAGAGTTGCTAAGTTATTAATTATGTTGCTGTCTTCATTTTCGGAATTCCCGTTTCTTAGAAAACGCAAAGGTATGTTTAACTTCCTGTAAATTTCTGACACTTTGCATTGATTATTTATATCAACAGGTGTTCCACTTTCGCACCGGGGCCACTTGCGAGGATACTAGCCCAATTATTCGGCACAAGAGCAGCACCAGCAGTGCCAGCGCTTCGAACAATTCATCTGACAGATTGTCATTCACCGGACCCGCCATCAGTCCAAGCAGTATTCACAAGGTGCAGGTATTTCACCGCAGCGGCAATCAGACAATGCGATTCACTATTCAGCTAGACTTGGACCGCAGCTATCCTTTAACTGTAGTAGAAGAGGTCGCCCGCAAGCCTCAGTCGCGTCAGCAGATTAATCCCAATCGCTACCTGGTCAAGGTGTGCTGCTGCAATCAGTATTTAACATCGCGGTCGCCTCTCAGTTCGTACGATTATTTCCGGCACTGCTTAGACTCCAATGTCACTCCCTGTCTCATGCTGGTTGAGAAAGACCCCAGCTTTGACAGCGTCAGCGAGCCCGGCTGCTGCAATTTCTATTCGATGCCAGAATACCTCAGCAACCTGGCCGCCTCCGATAGGACTTCTACGTCTTCATCGTATGCCATGGTGCGCGAGGACTCGCTGAGTCAGCCCGCCTTGGCCCGGCCTATGGATCTGTGGAATTGCGTTAACGAATACTTCACTGTTCATGTGTGTCCCTCTGTTGGCTGCCGCTCTGTCTGCTACGGCTCTGTGCCCTCTCTCTCGCCCTTGCCCTCCCACTCCCTCTTCTTTTCTCCCCTCTCCCTCTCAGTCTCCCTCTCTCCCTCTCCTCATCTCCCTCTCCTCTCCCCATCTCTCGCTCTCCCCATCTCCCTCTCCTCCTCTCCCCATCTCTCCCTCTCCCCATCTCCCTCTCCTCATCTCCCTCTCCCCCTCTCCCCATCTCCCTCTCCTCATCTCCCTCTCCTCTCCCCATCTCCCTTCCCCATCTCCCTCTCCCCATCTCCCTCTCCCCATCTCCCTCTCCTCATCTCCCTCTCCCCATCTCCCTCTCCCCCTCTCCCCATCTCCCTCTCCTCATCTCCCTCTCCCCCTCTCCCCATCTCCCTCTCCTCATCTCCCTCTCCTCTCCCCATCTCCCTCTCCCCATCTCCCTCTCCCCATCTTCCTCTCCTCATCTCTCTCTCCTCTCCCCATCTCCCTTTCCCCATCTCCCTCTCCCTATCCCCCCTCTCTCCATCTACCTCTCCCTCTCGGTCTCTTCTGCCTCCCGTCACCCACTCATTCCCTTATTTCCCTTATATACATGTTAAATCGCCGTATCTATGCTTCAGGTATTTCAGCTCACTGTCTGACCTTCATTTCTCCTCCCCCCAGGTAACCAGCGTTCAAGTGTCCGACCCTCCCAACGGTCAGCTGTACCTGAGAGCCGGCATCTACTGCGGCAGCGCCCCGCTGTGCGGCAATCTAACCACTAGAGCTATGCGCAGTTGCAATGCTGAAAGCATTAGCGAGCCACTGATGTTCGACGTATTAGTATCGAATTTGCCAATATACGCCAGGCTGTGCTTAGCCCTGTGCTATGTTGTCCGGCGTCACACTACTGACGAGCACAACTGTCTAGGCTGGAGCAACGTTAACATATTTGCCTACGATGGCAAATTGCGTAGCGGACCAATTCAAATGCGATTCTGGACTGAAGAGTTTCTTGGCGGAGTTGGCCAGCAATCCTCGGCTGGGGCTGTTGACTTTCTTAAACCGTTGGGCACCACGTTTGGTAGTAATCAGAGCGACGCTCCGGTGGCTGAGGTGAGCCCGCCTCCGCTGCTGCTGCTGCTTTATTGGGGCTTGGGAGGCTGCGGAGCGCCTAGGAGAGAGAGAGAGGGTAGACATGGGGATAGAGCGTGGACAAGGGGAGAGAGGGTAGATAAAGGGAGAGAGGGTAGATAAAGGGAGAGAGGGTAGATAAAGGGAGAGAGGGTAGATAAAGGGAGAGAGGGTAGATAAAGGGAGAGAGGGTAGATAAAGGGAGAGAGGGTAGATAAAGGGAGAGAGGGTAGATAAAGGGAGAGAGGGTAGGCAAGGAAAATGAGGGTAAAAATGGAAAAAGAGAGAGGGGATAGACAAGGGGTGCTTTAGACAAGAAGTGAGAGGGTTAGGCAAGGGGAGAGAGGGTAGGCAAGGGGAGAGAGAGGGTAGGCAAAGGGGGAGAGAGAGGGTAGGCAAAGGGAGAGAGAGGGTAGTCAAGGAAAATGAGGGTAAAATGGAAAGAGAGAGAGAAAGAGGGTAGACAATGAGGATGATTTATTAGAAAAGGGCGGGTGATTTAGACAAGGGGAGAGATGGTAGTCAAGAGAAGAGAGGAAAGGCGGGGTAGAGGGAAAGCAATGGAGAGGGTAGACAAAGGGAGAGAGGGTAGGCAAATGGAGAGAGGGTAGGCAAAGGGAGAGAGGGTAGGCAAAGAGAGAGAGGGTAGTCAAGGGGAGAGGTAGGCAAGGGGAGAGGGTAGGCAAGGGGAGAGGTAGGCAAGGGGAGAGGTAGGCAAGGGGAGAGATTAGGCAAGGGCGGTTACACAGGGGAGAAGGTGGTGAATGAGGATCAGAAACCAACATTCTCAGAGTAAGCAATCCAACACTTTGCCGATTCGCAAGTCGCACAGCCACCCAATGCCCTACGCAGGTGATGTTCCCCGAGTCCCGGCTGTGCTTCCCCGACAAGGACAGCCTGAACTCTATGCTGCAGCAGTCGCCATTGACTCCGTCAAGCAATCGACCCGGCTGGGATGTGATCCCGCCTAATAAAGAGGAGCAGCTGCAGGACCAGCTGAAATCCATTCTCAATCGAGACTGTCTGAGCGAACTGACAGATTCAGAGCGCGATTTAGTTTGGTATTATCGGCAGGACTGCTGCGCCAGGCACCCGGCCTCTCTGCCAGTGCTGGCTAGCGCTGTTAACTGGGCCAATCGGCATGACGTATTGAAGTTCTATTACCTGTTGGAGCAGTGGAAGCGACCGTTGCCATTGCACACTAGTCTGCAATTGTTGGGCCCGAAGTTTATGGATCCTCGGCTGAGATCGTTGGCCGTTGAGTCTTTGGATCAGTCGCTTACTGATAAATTGTTTCGCAGGCTGTTGCTGCAGTTGGTTCAGTGCTTGAAGTTTGAACCGTTTCTTAGCAATAGATTGACTCACTTTCTGTTGAGATGGTCGCTGAGGAGCGTCCGGTGAGTTTTTTGCCACTTTGGTACCTGTCTTGGGGTACTTTCCGTGGAGTACCTGTCTTAGGGTATTTTTGGTGGGGGTACCTGTCTTGGGGTATTTTTTAGTTGAGGTACCTGTCTTGGGGTATATTTTTAGTTGAGGTACCTGTCTTGGGGTATTTTTTTAGTTGAGGTACCTGTCTTGGGGTATTTTGGTTGAGGTACCTGTCTTGGAGTTCAACTTTGGTTGAAGTACCTGTCTTGGGGTATTTTGGTTGAGGTACCTGTCTTGGAGTTCAACTTTGGTTGAAGTACCTGTCTTGGGGTTTTTTGGTTGAGGTACCTGTCTTGGGGTATTTTGGTTGGGGTACCTGTTTTGGGGTATTTTTGGTGGGGGTACCTGTCTTGAGGTATCTTCGGTGGGGTACCTGTCTTGGGGTATTTTGGTTGGGGTCCTGTCTTGGGGTATTTTGGTTGGTGTACCTGTTTTGGGGTATTTTGGTTGGGGTACCTGTTTTGGGGTGTTTTGGTTGAGGTACCTGTCTTTAGGGTATTTTGGTTGTGGTACCCGTCTACTATTTCCTGACCTACTCTTACTCGTAGATCTGGAGTTCGATTTTTCTGGTACCTCTGGTCGGAGATCCATCAGCAGCAGCTGCGACTTCGGTTCACTCTGATCCTGGAGGCCTTCTGCCGCGGGTTCGGCCCCGGCCTGAACCTGCTGTCTCGCCAGCGGGACGCCATCGACAAGCTGGTGACCATGGCCAACACGCTGCGTAGCGAGCGGGATGACCAGCAACAGAAGGTCTTCCAGGCTATGCTGCAGACTCAGGAGCTGGTCAATGATATCAGCATGTTCACCTCGCCGCTGGAGCCTTCCGAGGAGCTGGGAATGCTCAAGGTCAGTTGCTAGGCCGGCCTCCCAGATCCTCAGTTGCTGGGCCGGCCTCCCAGATCCTCAGTTGCTGGGCCAGCCTCTCAGATCCTCAGTTTCTGGGCCAGCCTCTCAGATCCTCAGTTGCTGGGCCAGTCTCCCAGATTCTCAGTTGCTGGGCCAGCCTCCCAGAGTGTCAGTTGCTGGGCCAGCCTCCCAGATCCTCGGTTGCTGGGCCATCCTCCCAGAGTGTCAGTTGCTGGGCCAGCCTCCCAGAGTGTCAGTTGCTGGGCCAGCCTCCCAGAGTGTCAGTTGCTGGGCCAGCCTCCCAGAGTGTCAGTTGCTGGGCCAGTCTCCCAGATTCTCAGTTGCTGGGCCAGCCTCCCAGAGTGTCAGTTGCTGGGCCAGCTTCCCAGAGTGTCAGTTGCTGGGCCAGCCTCCCAGATCCTCAGTTGCTGGGCCATCCTCCCAGAGTGTCAGTTGCTGGGCCAGCCTCCCAGAGTGTCAGTTGCTGGGCCAGCCTCCCAGAGTGTCAGTTGCTGGGCCAGCCTCCCAGAGTGTCAGTTGCTGGGCCATCCTCCCAGAGTGTCAGTTGCTGGGCCAGCCTCCCAGATTCTCAGTTGCTGGTCCAGCCTCCCAGATCCTCAGTTGCTGGGCCATCCTCCCAGAGTGTCAGTTGCTGGGCCAGCCTTTCAGAATGTCAGTTGCTGGGCCAGCCTCCCAGAGTGTCAGTTGCTGGGCCAGCCTCCCAGATCCTCAGTTGCTGGGCCGGCCTCCCAGATCCTCAGTTGCTGGGCCAGCCTCTCAGATCCTCAGTTTCTGGGCCAGCCTCTCAGATCCTCAGTTGCTGGGCCAGTCTCCCAGATTCTCAGTTGCTGGGCCAGCCTCCCAGAGTGTCAGTTGCTGGGCCAGCCTCCCAGATCCTCGGTTGCTGGGCCATCCTCCAGAGTGTCAGTTGCTGGGCCAGCCTCCCAGAGTGTCAGTTGCTGGGCCAGCCTCCCAGAGTGTCAGTTGCTGGGCCAGCCTCCCAGATCCTCAGTTGCTGGGCCAGTCTCCCAGATTCTCAGTTGCTGGGCCAGCCTCCCAGAGTGTCAGTTGCTGGGCCAGCTTCCCAGAGTGTCAGTTGCTGGGCCAGCCTCCCAGATCCTCAGTTGCTGGGCCAGCCTCCCAGAGTGTCAGTTGCTGGGCCAGCCTCCCAGAGTGTCAGTTGCTGGGCCAGCCTCCCAGATCCTCAGTTGCTGGGCCATCCTCCCAGAGTGTCAGTTGCTGGGCCAGCCTCCCAGAGTGTCAGTTGCTGGGCCAGCCTCCCAGAGTGTCAGTTGCTGGGCCAGCCTTTCAGAATGTCAGTTGCTGGGCCAGCCTCCCAGAGTGTCAGTTGCTGGGCCAGCCTCCCAGATCCTCAGTTGCTGGGCCGGCCTCCCAGATCCTCAGTTGCTGGGCCAGCCTCTCAGATCCTCAGTTTCTGGGCCAGCCTCTCAGATCCTCAGTTGCTGGGCCAGCCTCCCAGATCCTCAGTTGCTGGGCCAGCCTCCCAGAGTGTCAGTTGCTGGGCCAGCCTCCCAGATCCTCGGTTGCTGGGCCATCCTCCCAGAGTGTCAGTTGCTGGGCCAGCCTCCCAGAGTGTCAGTTGCTGGGCCAGCCTCCCAGAGTGTCAGTTGCTGGGCCAGCCTCCCAGATCCTCAGTTGCTGGGCCAGTCTCCCAGATTCTCAGTTGCTGGGCCAGCCTCCCAGAGTGTCAGTTGCTGGGCCAGCTTCCCAGAGTGTCAGTTGCTGGGCCAGCCTCCCAGATCCTCAGTTGCTGGGCCAGCCTCCCAGAGTGTCAGTTGCTGGGCCAGCCTCCCAGAGTGTCAGTTGCTGGGCCAGCCTCCCAGATCCTCAGTTGCTGGGCCATCCTCCCAGAGTGTCAGTTGCTGGGCCAGCCTCCCAGAGTGTCAGTTGCTGGGCCAGCCTCCCAGAGTGTCAGTTGCTGGGCCAGCCTCCCAGAGTGTCAGTTGCTGGGCCAGCCTCCCAGATCCTCAGTTGCTGGGCCATCCTCCCAGAGTGTCAGTTGCTGGGCCAGCCTCCCAGATTCTCAGTTGCTGGTCCAGCCTCCCAGATCCTCAGTTGCTGGGCCATCCTCCCAGAGTGTCAGTTGCTGGGCCAGCCTTCCAGAGTGTCAGTTGCTGGGCCAGCCTCCCAGAGTGTCAGTTGCTGGGCCAGCCTCCCAGAGTGTCAGTTGCTGGGCCAGCCTCCCAGATCCTCAGTTGCTGGGCCATTCTCCCAGAGTGTCAGTTGCTGGGCCAGCCTCCCAGATTCTCAGTTGCTGGTCCAGCCTCCCAGATCCTCAGTTGCTGGGCCAGCCTCCCAGAGTGTCAGTTGCTGGGCCAGCCTCCCAGAGTGTCAGTTGCTGGGCCATCCTCCCAGAGTGTCAGTTGCTGGGCCATCCTCCCAGAGTGTCAGTTGCTGGGCCATCCTCCCAGAGTGTCAGTTGCTGGGCCAGCCTTCCAGAGTGTCAGTTGCTGGGCCATCCTCCCAGAGTGTCAGTTGCTGGGCCAGCCTCCCAGAGTGTCAGTTGCTGGGCCATCCTCCCAGAGTGTCAGTTGCTGGCCCAGCCTCCCAGAGTGTCAGTTGCTGGGCCAGCCTCCCAGAGTGTCAGTTGCTGGGCCATCCTCCCAGAGTGTCAGTTGCTGGGCCAGCCTCCCAGAGTGTCAGTTGCTGGGCTAGCCTCCCAGATCCTCAGTTGCTGGGCCATCCTCCCAGAGTGTCAGTTGCTGGGCCAGCCTCCCAGAGTGTCAGTTGCTGGGCCAGCCTCCCAGAGTGTCAGTTGCTGGGCCAGCCTCCCAGAGTGTCAGTTGCTGGGCCAGCCTCCCAGATTCCCTACAAACCCTAAGTTCATCTGCACCCGAACTCCCCCAGCCTGAACGCTGCAAGATCAAGAAGTCCAAGAAGCGGCCACTGTGGCTGGAGTGGGTCAACCCGGACCCCATGGCGTCTCAGCACCTCACCGACTACAAGTTGATCTTCAAATACGGCGACGATCTTAGGCAGGACATGCTCACGCTGCAGCTCATCGCCCTGATGGAGGACGTCTGGAGGCAGGAGCTGGGCTTCAGTCTGAGAATGTCGCCATATAACTGCTTGGCCACAGGCAGGCATATGGGACTAATTGAGGTGAGACAAATTGTATGAATATTAGCGTGCTTGAAAGATTTCTCAACTGAGATGATTTTAGGATTTCTCGTAGGGGATAATTTTTGGATTTTTTGAATGGGATGATTTTGAGATTTCTCGAATGGGATAATTTTAGGATTTCTCGAATGGGATAATTTTTGGATTTCTCGAATGGGATAATTTTAGGATTTCTCGAATGGGACAATTTTAGGATTTCTCCAATGGGATAATTTTGAGATTTCTCGAATGGGATAATTTCAGGATTTCTCGAATGGAATAATTTTAGGATTTCTCGAATGGGATAATTTCAGGATTTCTCGAATGGAATAATTTCAGGATTTCTCGAATGGGATAATTTTGAGATTTCTCGAATGGGATAATTTTAGGATTTCTCGAATGGGATAATTTTTGGATTTCTCGAATGGGATAATTTTAGGATTTCTCGAATGGGACAATTTTAGGATTTCTCCAATGGGATAATTTTGAGATTTCTCGAATGGGATAATTTCAGGATTTCTCGAATGGAATAATTTTAGGATTTCTCGAATGGGATAATTTCAGGATTTCTCGAATGGAATAATTTCAGGATTTCTCGAATGGGATAATTTTGAGATTTCTCGAATGGGATAATTTTAGGATTTCTCGAATGGGATAATTTTAGGATTTCTCGAATGGGATAATTTTAGGATTTCTCGAATGGGACAATTTTAGGATTTCTCCAATGGGATAATTTTGAGATTTCTCGAATGGGATAATTTCAGGATTTCTCGAATGGAATAATTTTAGGATTTCTCGAATGGGATAATTTCAGGATTTCTCGAATGGATTAATTTTAGGATTTCTCGAATGGGATAATTTTAGGATTTCTCGAATGGGATAATTTTAGGATTTCTCGAATGGGATAATTTTAGGATTTCTCGAATGGGACAATTTTAGGATTTCTCGAATGGGATAATTTTGGGATTTCTCGAATGGGATAATTTTGGGATTTCTCGAATGGGATAATTTTGTGATTTCTCGAATGGGATAATTTTAGGATTTCTCGAATGGGATAATTTTGGGATTTCTTGAATGGGATAATTTTGGGATTTCTCGAATGGGATAATTTTATGATTTCTCGAAAGAGATAATTTGATATTTCTTAACTGGGATAATTTATCTGTGTCATTGTCTGTTATCTAGATAGAAAGATATTGCGGCCGCTGTTCCTAAATTCTAATCATCAATAAGTACAATAGTACAATTGGCGCCACCATCCCCCCCCCGGCGCCGCAGGTGGTCCGAGACGCCTACACGGTGATGGGCATACAGAAGGAGCGAACCCGTGTGGCCGCCATGCAGATGGACAGCTCGCAGCTGTACAAATGGCTGCTAGAACAGAATGCGGACTCCAGCACGCACGAGACAGTTGTTGACACGTTTACCAAGTCGTGCGCGGGCTACTGCGTGGCCACCTTTGTGCTTGGGATTAGAGATCGGCATCCGGACAATATCATGCTGTGCCGCACCGGACAGCTGCTGCACATCGACTTCGGCCACTTTCTCAATAATAAGAAGAAGAAATTCGGCATTGCGAGGGAGAGGGTGCCGTTTGTACTGCCGCAGGTGAGGCCTTGATTGAGACGGGTGTGATTGAGACTAAGATAAATTGATGGATAGACAGATAGACAGACGACAGACAGACAGACAGATAGACAGACGACAGACAGACAGACAGATAGACAGACGACAGACAGACAGACAGACAGACAGACAGACAGACAGACAGACAGACAGACAGACAGACAGGCAGACAGACAGACAGGCAGGCAGACAGACAGACAGACAGGCAGACAGACAGACAGACACAAACACAGAAGACAGGCAGGCAGACAGACAGGCAGGCAGACAGACAGACAGACAGGCAGACAGACAGACAGACAGGCAGGCAGACAGACAGACAGACAGGCAGACAGACAGACAGACAGACACAAACACAGAAGACAGACAGGCAGACAGACAGACAGACAGACAGACACAAACACAGAAGACAGACAGACAGACAGACAGACAGACAGACAGACAGGCAGGCAGACAGACAGACAGGCAGGCAGACAGACAGACAGACAGACAGGCAGACAGACAGACAGACAGACACAAACACAGAAGACAGACAGACAGACAGACAGACAGGCAGACAGACAGACAGGCAGGCAGACAGACAGACAGACAGGCAGACAGACAGACAGACAGACAAACACAAACACAGAAGACAGACAGACAGGCAGGCAGACAGACAGACAGACAGACAGACACAAACACAGAAGACAGACAGACAGACAGACAGACAGACAGACAGACAGACAGACAGGCAAACAGACAGGCAGGCAGGCAGACAGACAGACAGACAGACAAACACAAACACAGAAGACAGACAGGCAGACAGACAGACACAAACACAGAAGACAGACAGACAGACAGACATAGGCGGCGATCCCATCAGCACCCCGTCATCCCGCGCAGGACTTCGTCCGCATCATCTGCCGGGACAAGGACGGCTCCATGACGTGGCGCGAGCTGACTTCCCGGCGCGAGTTCACACAGTTCGCCACTCTGTGCAGCCGAGCCTACCAGGCGCTGCGCCAGAACGCGGCCCTGTTTCTCACCCTGTTCACCCTGATGCTGCACTCGGGCATCCCGGAGCTGCAGTCGCCTCAAGATTTGGAGTATCTGAGGTCCACTCTGGCGCTGGACCGCAGGGAGTCGGACGCACTGATCTACTTCAATAAACAGCTCACTGAGGCGTTGCAGAATGCTTGGACCACAAAAATCGACTGGGTTGGTCACTGGGTTGTAAATACAGAGTGATTGACAGTAACTTTTCAACTTTTCACTTTTGATAAAAGCGGCTTTAGTTGCTAAAGAATCGCCATTAATTGATAAAAATCACCATTAAGTTGCTAAAAATCACCCTTATTTGCTCAAAATCGCCCTTAATTGATAAAATTCACCTTTAGTTGCTAATAATCGCCCTAATTGATAAAAAATCACCCTAATTGATAAAAAAATCGCCCTTAATTGATAAAAAATCGCCCTTAATTGATAAAAATATCGCCCTTAATTGATAAAAATATCGCCCTTAATTGATAAAAAATCGCCCTTAGTTGATAAAAAATCGCCCTTGATTGATAAAAAATCGCCCTATCAAAAAATCGGCCTTAATTGATAAAAAATCGCCCTTAGTTGATAAAAATCGCCCTTGATTGATAAAAAAATCGCCCTTAATTGATAGAAATTGCCCTTAGTTGATAAAAAGTCGCCCTTAGTTGATAAAAAATGGCCCTTAGTGGATAAAATAATCGCCCTTAATTGATAAAAAAATCGCCCTTAATTGATACAAAATCGATTAGCGAGTGCAATTCGCCGCAAAGTGTGGGTTATTCAGATTATAGAATATATCTCTGTTTATCGTCACTTTAATTATTGAGATGCTCATCATTTGTAATTATCATTACCCAATACGGATATGACGATATAGAATTCTAGATTTAAAAACTTTTTGATTTTTAATTAGCTAATTAGATTTTTGTGCTTTATAATAATTTTATTACGTTTTTTGTTGCGCTGCGAGCCACCTCTCGTTATATTTATTTTGTTTTCCTGTTGTTGTATCTTATACATATTTGTTATTTCGCTGGTTATCCCTTTTTTGCTAGTCTGTATTTTGCCCCACCCTATGAAATGTTATTTGGCTCTATTGGTCAATTATCCGCGTTTGTTTTCTTCTCTATCTCTGTTGTCTATTCTTTATATCTGTTGTATTTCTCTCTCAGATCTGTCTGTTTTTGTCTGTTCCTTTTTGGTCTATCTCTCCGTTCTATCTCCTATCCCTTTGGTTTATCTATTTTCTCTCTGGTCTATCTCTTTGTTCTATCTCCTATCTATCTGGCTATTTCTCTGTTCTATCTCGTATCTATCTGGTCTATCTCTCTGTTCTATCTCCTATCTATCTGGCTATTTCTCTGTTCTATCTCGTATCTATCTGGTCTATCTCTCTGTTCTATCTCGTATCTATCTGGTCTATCTCTCTGTTCTATCTCGTATCTATCTGGTCTATCTCTCTGTTCTATCTCGTATCTATCTGGTCTATCTCTCTGTTCTATCTTGTATCTATCTGGTCTATCTCTCTGTTCTATCTTGTATCTATCTGGTCTATCTCTCTGTTCTATCTCGTATCTATCTGGTCTATCTCTCTGTTCTATCTCCTATCTATCTGGTCTATCTTTCTGTTCTATCTCGTATCTATCTGGTCTATCTCTCTGTTCTATCTCCTATCTATCTGGTCTATCTCTCTGTTCTATCTCCTATCTATCTGGTCTATCTTTCTGTTCTATCTCCTATCTATCTGGTCTATCTCTCTGTTCTATCTCGTATCTATCTGGTCTATCTCGTATCTATCTGGTCTATCCCTCTGTTATATCATTTATCTATTTGGCATATATCTCTGTTCTATCTCTTGTCTATTTGATTTCTACTTTTCTACTTTACTTTTTGCGCCGGCCTCGCTTTGCACGCTAGCTCCACACGCTTGCGCATGGTTTGTTGCTCTATTCGCTTCTTGGTTGCTCCTGGTTAGCGCCGATTAATTAAACTGGGTAGTAACGCTGTGTGTCATTTATTGCTGTCCTATTCAATATGACATGGATGTCTAAGAGCTCAACATACATATCCATATATGACATATATGATGGTAAGTAGCCTAGTGCTAATGAATATATTATGAGTATATTCTTGATCTGCTCACACTAAAATGTACGCTCATTAAAGCAAAATTGTGGTGTCTCTTGTTTTTTGTTTTGCCATATCCTCAATATTCTTATATAGATAGATTTATCACAGATAAATGCACATCTCTGATGTGTTTATTCGTATATACAATCATGTTTTTGTTACGCAATTAAAACAAATTGTAAATAAATGCGCGTATTGTTTTGTTGACTAATCAATCTGTAAGAAATACCATTGCTCAAGTTAATTTGTCAAATTAATTTTAGTCGATTTCACACACTTTTCTAAAACATTCAAGCAATGAAAAATTACCAGCACTTAGTAGTAACCCATATTCCTAATATCAAAGAGTTTAATAAAAACTGCACACCACTTCAAATTCGTATGAACGCATGCAATGGCCAAAAAGTCGTTTATTGAACTTCAAGCATCTTGGATTTAAAAATAAACGTACTTAAAATCAAATTCCAATCAGGGCAGTTGACTTCGTATGAGATCATCCGTATATATAGTCTAATTTTAGTATATTGAGATAATCATTTCATTTTCTAGTGACAGGTTCTATACAAATTGCTCTACTGTATAGATCTACTAGACTCTACACTGATTATATCCATATACTAAAATAGACTCTAGTGATTAATAGAGCGAAAAATCCTTAGAATTTAGAATCCTGGTTTGTATCCGACTTTTAAAGCCGTAAATTACTAAAGTTAAAACAAAGTGTTTTACGTAGAATTTTGCTTATTACACTATAAAATATTTCGTTTAGATGAAAACGTGTAAAAATGTTTTATTTCTTATTTTATGGTAAAACTTAAAATAAATATTAAATTTTCTGCTTTACATCACACTTTCAACAGGGGCCTCTTTCTTCATTTTTGCACGAGGCAATCTTCATCAATGTTAAAAATGTACATTTCTGGATTGAATAAATTTGATTTACAGAATGCAGGTAGAGAAGTTAAGAAGTAACCAATCATTCAAAGACATATTTAACGTCTGTTCAACTAAAAATCTTTCTTTAAATCTATTGAGTTCTAATTAATTAAATTATCAGCTATAACCCATGATATCAATATTTGAAATTCGATTTAAAATATTTGATTCGAAAAAATGAAACACTTAATTAATTCTTTTTTTCGTGTTAGAATAATGATTTATCTTTTTATTTAGCCTCTTAATTATTAAGGAAGACTTTCCATTAGTTGTTTTTCTATGCTATCAGCGAATAAAAAACTACAGCTTCCAAATTTATAAAGCAGTAGGACTGTTTGTTTTCTTTAGCCTGCAGGCTTTTTTCAAACGTTGACAAATTTAATAGTCTTTTATAAAGATATATTTATATATAATGATGGCATAACGATATTTAATGATAATCATAATTATGATATATAATAATATTTATAATGAAAATTGTCTCAGTTTAAAGTCACTCAATTTGAATATTAGTTTCAATAGGGAGATTTTAACTTCTGTAAAATAACTCATACTTTAGACAAAAATCATTTGTGTCGAGTTAAAAGGTCAAATCTTTCAGTTTTACTTCAAATATAATTTGACATTATATAACATTAACAGTGAGGGATACCATCTTATAAATAGATAATTTTCTGTTCAAAAAATGCCAAAGTCCTTAGCATGCAAATCTGTGACTAGATGTCCTTCCAGTGTGTTAAAAATATCATATGGCTATCCTAGACAAGTAGAAGAAGTAATTGTTTTATATATTCTAAGCCACTAAAAGTAACAAAATTATTATATAAAACCAAATTATTTACTATATGATTTATTGCAAAATCTAATAACTTAACACTCCAAGTTACTCTGAGATTTTAACAAAAAGGTTACATTGCAAGCTACTCTAATAATTGTAAGTTCCAGCGCCCGTCTCCGCTAGCAGACGATGAACAACCGCGGGCGAAAATCGTTGAGCATCCGCGAAGGCCAATTCCACCCTCCGCCGCATTTCACTCTGCTGCCAAGCGCCAGTCTTGGCGCCAGTCTGGGCGCGGCTGGAGTCGGCGCGACGTCCTCGGCGCCGCAACGTTTCGGCGGAACAGCGACTCGACAGCAGCAGGCGGCCGCCATGATTTCGCCGGCCGATTTCGTGGCCCGTCAGGACCGCAGCCGCTCCTTCACTGGCGACTTGCAGCAGCAACAGCAGCAGCCGCACTACCAGCAAAGCCGGGCGCCAATACGCGGCGTCTCCTCTCGGCCGCTGTCCAATCAGACTGCCCGAAACGGCGCCGCAGCTGCGGCCGCCTCAGCCGAAGGCTCCGCTGGCGAGCGAGTGATCTACCGCAGCCCGGAGGAGAGGGCGGCAAACCCAGACCGGCTATCACTGGACAGGTACTACTAATTACTAATACTAGTATTATTAGTATCATATGTTTTTTAAGTTTGTTGGCTAGTTAGTGAGTTAGATTGTTTGTTTGTTTGTTTGTTTGTTTGTTTGGTTTTTTGTTTGTTTTTTGTTTTTTTGTTTGTCAGTCAGTTAGTTAGTTAGTTAGTTAGTTAGTTAGTTAGTCAGTTAGTTAGTCAGTTAGCTAGTTAGTTAGTTAGCTAGTTAGTTAGTTAGCTAGTTAGTTAGTTAGTCAGTTAGCTAGTTAGTTAGTTAGCTAGTTAGTTAGTTAGTTAGTCAGTCAGTCAGTCAGTTAGTTAGTTAGTTAGTTAGTTAGTTAGTTAGTTAGTTAGTCAGTTAGCTAGTTAGTTAGTTAGCTAGTTAGTTAGTTAGTCAGTTAGCTACTTAGTTAGTTAACTAGTTAGTTAGTTAGTCAGTTAGCTAGTTAGTTAGTTAGTTAGTTAGCTAGTTAGTTAGTTAGTTAGTTAGTTAGTTAGTTAGTTAGTTAGTTAGTTAGTTAGTCAGTCAGTTAGTTAGTTAGTTAGTTAGTTAGTTAGTTAGTTAGTTAGTTAGTTAGTCAGTTAGTTAGTTAGTCAGTTAGTTAGTTAGTTAGTCAGTTACTTAGTTAGTTAGTCAGTCAGTCAGTCAGTTAGTCAGTATATTTTACTATTTATTTCCACACAGGCGCGGCCTGACCTCCTGCCCGCTGCTCGAAGGCGAGGAGAACCTTCGCCTGCTGAACTATCAGCACAACAGCATTCAGAGAATTCAGCACCTGGCCGCATTTCGCAAGCTCATCTTTCTCGACTTGTACGACAACCAAATCGACGAAATCAGCGGCCTCGACAGCCTGCGCTCGCTCCGGGTGCTGATGCTCGGCAAGAATCGGATAAGCCGAATCCGAGGCCTCGAGTCGCTGACTAAACTCGACGTGCTGGACTTGCACGGAAACGATATTGTGGAATTGGAGAATGTCAATCATTTGAGCGAGCTGAGGGTGCTCAATTTAGCTAGTAATTGTATCCAGGTAAGGGCTTGATAGGATCGAAATCCCCCATTTTGAGGCCATTGTGGTGTATTCTCTATCGATGGCTGATTGACAGGTGGTCCGCAATCTGCGCGGCATGGCAGCTCTGACCGAGTTGAACCTTCGCCGCAATCAGATTCACACGGTGCACGACATCGGCTCTCTGCCGAGTTTGCAGCGACTGTTTCTGAGCTTCAACGGCATCCAGTCGTGGACAAACGTTGCCTGCTTGGGTGAATCGCCCTCGCTAGCCGAGCTCACCATGGACGGGACGCCGCTGTCGAAGCAGGCCAATTATCGGAATCAGGTGAGCGAGTCGAGTCTTTGCTTGATATCTATTAGTTATATGATATCATGGGTAATGGCGAATTGGGGTCTAGCGGGTCATAAATATCGTGGGGGTGTGGGGTGTTGGGGGCTAGTGGGCCATAGAATATCGCTGGGCTGTGGGGTGTTGGGGGCTAGCGGGCCATATAGAATATCGCTGGGATGTGGGGTGTTGGGGGCTAGCGGGCCATATAGAATATCGCTGGGCTGTGGGGTGTTGGGGGCTAGCGGGCCATATAGAATATCGCTGGGATGTGGGGTGTTTGGGGCTAGTGGGCCATAGAATATCGCTGGGCTGTGGGGTGTTTGGGGGCTAGCGGGCCATATAGAATATCGCTGGGATGTGGGGTGTTGGGGGCTAGCGGGCCATAGAATATCCCTGGGATGTGGGGTGTTGGGGGCTAGCGGGCCATAGAATATCGCTGGGATGTGGGGTGTTGGGGGCTAGCGGGCCATAGAATATCGCTGGGATGTGGGGTGTTGGGGGCTAGCGGGCCATAGAATAGCTGGGATGTGGGGTGTTGGGGGCTAGCGGGCCATAAATTTTGCCTGACTACATCTGCCCCCCCCCCCTACCACAGGTTATCAGCGGAATGCCGCTACTTCGCCAGCTGGACCTTCGCCGCGTCTCCGAAGAAGAGCGCCGTCTGGTGGCCGCCCTCGTTCGCAAAGAGGCCGCCGCGTCCAGCACCGGCGGCAACTCCGGTCGTCAATCGCGAGTCGGCAGCGCTCGTCGAATACCTTCAGCCGGCGGCCGGTCCTCCCGAGCCCAGCAGCAGTCGCTGTCCCAGTCACAGTCCACTCAGTTATTAAGCGCGTCGGCCGCTTCGTCGAGACCTTCGAGCGCCGCATCGACTGGACGTCAAACGGGAGCCTCTTCGTCGGCCGCCAATGTCGACCAAGCTGATGATGTCACCACTCAGAAGCAGCAGCAGCAGCAGCAGCAGCAGGCTCAAGCAGCTTCAGGCAGCAACATCGGCAAGGCTCGTCCAATCCTCGGCGAGCGAACCGCGGTGCCCACGGACGCCAGCAACTACGCCGAGCTTGACGGCGACACTCTCAATCTCTATGGCAACGGCAGTCTGGACGCGCTCATTGATCCGCAGCACTCGGCCGTGAAGTCCTGGGGTCTGGCCGCGCCTGCGGCGGTGGCCGCCGCTAACATGCGCTACGTGGAACTGGACCTGGCCGCTAAGCACCTGCACCGGCTCAGGGCTCGCTGCCCAGGTGCGCAACTGCTGCTGTGAATACCTGAGGAAATCCCCATTCAGTTCTCTGAGGAAATCCCCATTCAGTTCCCTGAGGAAATCCCCTTTCAGTTCCCTGAGGAAATCCCCATTCAGTTCCCTGAGGAAATCCCCATTCAGTTTCCTGAGGAAATCCCCATTCAGTTTCCTGAGGAAATCCCTATTCAGTTCCCTGAGGAAATCCCCATTCAGTTCCCTGAGGAAATCCCCATTCAGTTTCCTGAGGAAATCCCCATTCAGTTTCCTGAGGAAATCCCTATTCAGTTCCCTGAGGAAATCCCCATTCAGTTTCCTGAGGAAATCCCCATTCAGTTCCCTGAAGAAATCCCCATTCAGTTTCCTGAGGAAATCCCCATTAAGTTCCATGAGGAAATCCCCATTCAGTTTCCTGAGGAAATCCCCATTAAGTTCCATGAGGAAATCCCCATTCAGTTTCCTGAGGAAATCCCCATTAAGTTCCATGAGGAAATCCCCATCTGAAACCCAATTTTCAACCTAGCTGGTGGCTAGGACCCCACTCAAACCTATAAAACATCTTAATTCCCTATTCCCCCCCCACTGCAGCCCTGCAGTCCCTGACGCTCGAGGCGGCCGACATTCGACACTTTCACCAGCTGGCCTCGCTGGTGTCCTTGCGCCGTCTGGACCGCCTGAACGTGCCGGACGGGCCGGACAACCCCGTGACCCGATTTGCCCTCTGGCGCCAATTCGCCACCTACCGACTGCGCCAGCCGCTGCAGTTGAAGTGGCTCAACGGCCAGGAGCTCGGCCCGGACGAGATCGCATCCGCTGAACGGGCGTTTCAACGCCTCGGGCTGCTGTCCAAGAAGCAGGCTTGCAATGCGGCGCTGCTGGCGAAGCAGGACGAAGCCAAGAAGTCAGCCGGTGGGGGCGTCGGTGCGACAGGAAAGTCTGCGGCCAGCGCCGCTTCTGTGGGGGCGAGCGTTGCTGCCGAGCTGGCGGGAGTCGGGATGACAGGTGAGTTCGGCCGGGTCGATGGGGACCTCGAGATGTCGATTTTGCATCGTGTAGGTATCTGACATCCTCTCGATTCTTCATCTTGTTGTGGGCTGACACCCTCTCGATTCTTCATCTTGTTGAGGTCTGACATCCTCTCGATTCTTCATCTTGTTGTGGGCTGACACCCTCTCGATTCTTCATCTTGTTGAGGTCTGACACCCTCTCGATTCTTCATCTTGTTGAGGTCTGACATCCTCTCGATTCTTCATCTTGTTGAGGTCTGACACCCTCTCGATTCTTCATCTTGTTGAGGTCTGACACCCTCTCGATTCTTCATCTCATGGAGCTGACACCCTCTTGATTCTTCATCTTGTTGTGGGCTGACACCCTCTCGATTCTTCATCTTGTTGTGGGCTGACACCCTCTCGATTCTTCATCTTGTTGTGGGCTGACACCCTCTCGATTCTTCATCTCATGGAGCTGACACCCTCTCGATTCTTCATCTTGTTGAGGTCTGACACCCTCTCGATTCTTCATCTTGTTGTGGTCTGACACCCTCTCGATTCTTCACCGCATGGAGCTGACACCCTCTCGATTCTTCATCTTGTTGAGGTCTGACACCCTCTCGATTCTTCATCTTGTTGAGGTCTGACACCCTCTCGATTCTTCATCTTGTTGAGGTCTGACACCCTCTCGATTCTTCATCTTGTTGAGGGCTGACACCCTCTCGATTCTTCACCGCATGGAGCTGACACCCTCTCGATTCTTCATCTTGTTGAGGTCTGACATCCTCTCGATTCTTCATCTTGTTGAGGTCTGACACCCTCTCGATTCTTCACCGCATGGAGCTGACACCCTCTCGATTCTTCATCTTGTTGAGGTCTGACACCCTCTCGATTCTTCATCTTGTTGTGGGCTGACACCCTCTCGATTCTTCATCTTGTTGTGGGGCTGACACCCTCTCGATTCTTCATCTTGTTGTGGGGCTGACACCCTCTCGATTCTTCATCTTGTTGTGGGCTGACACCCTCTCGATTCTTCATCTTGTTGTGGGGCTGACACCCTCTCGATTCTTCATTTTGTTGAGGGCTGACACCCTCTCGATTCTTCATCTTGTTGTGGGGCTGACACCCTCTCGATTCTTCATTTTGTTGAGGGCTGACACCCTCTCGATTCTTCATTTTGTTGAGGGCTGACACCCTCTCGATTCTTCATCTTGTTGTGGGGCTGACACCCTCTCGATTCTTCATCTTGTTGTGGGCTGACACCCTCTCGATTCTTCATCTTGTTGTGGGCTGACACCCTCTCGATTCTTCATCTTGTTGTGGGGCTGACACCCTCTCGATTCTTCATTTTGTTGAGGGCTGACACCCTCTCGATTCTTCATCTTGTTGTGGGGCTGACACCCTCTCGATTCTTCATTTTGTTGAGGGCTGACACCCTCTCGATTCTTCATCTTGTTGTGGGCTGACACCCTCTCGATTCTTCATTTTGTTGAGGGCTGACACCCTCTCGATTCTTCATCTTGTTGTGGGCTGACACCCTCTCGATTCTTCATCTTGTTGTGGGCTGACACCCTCTCGATTCTTCATTTTGTTGAGGTCACCGCATGCAGAGCTGACACCCTCTCGATTCTTCACCGCATGGAGAGCTGACACCCTCTCGATTCTTCATATCATGGGGAGCTGACACCCTCTCGATTCTTCATATCATGGGGAGCTGACACCCTCTCGATTCTTCAATCTGGGAGCTGACATTCGCTAAATCGCCCAGACCCACTCGTCATTCTTCGCTTCCCTCCCATCCCGGCAGGTCCGACACAAGAGGCTGTCAGACGCTACGAGGCCAAACGTCAAACCGCGGCCGCCACAGTCTCCGACTGTCTGGCTGAAAGCCTTCAATTGGAGCGTCGACGTGCGGCCATCGGCGACGCGTGGAAGCCGGTGGTGCTCGAACTGCTGCTGTCGTGCGCCAAGGAAGTCGAAGATCGTCAGGGTTGCATGCGCAGACAGATGAACAGCTTTGTGCTGCGGCAGAAACAGGGGCCACTGTGAGACCCATTGTACAGCTGGTGTACACAGACAGAACTGTGCTGAAGCACATGCGTCCATTTTCAGGCCTTTTAAGGTCATCACTCCCTGCCAGACGTGACCTTTTGAAGAAATTACAGTGAGTACCTCCATATCCGGGTCCGTTCAGATGGTCACTCCCTCCGCATCCGGGTCCCTTTGAAGTCGCCGACACCCTCTCACCACAATCGGGTCCCTTTGAAGTCGCCGACACCCTCTCCACATCCGGGTCCCTTTGTAGTCGCCGACACCCTCTCACCACAATCGGGTCCCTTTGAAGTCGCCGACACCCTCTCCACATCCGGGTCCCTTTGTAGTCGCCGACACCCTCTCGCCACATCCGGGTTCCTTTGAAGTCGCCGACACCCTCTCGCCATATCCGGGTCCCTTTGAAGTCGCGGACACCCTCTTGCCACATCCGGTCCCTTTGAAGTCGCCGACACCCTCTTGCCACATCTGGGTCCCTTTGAAGTCGCCGACACTCCCTCTCGCCATATCCGGGTCCCTTTGAAGTCGCGGACACCCTCTTGCCACATCCGGTCCCTTTGAAGTCGCCGACACCCTCTCTCCACATCCGGGTCCCATTGAAGTCACCGACACCCTTTCTACATCTGGGTCCCTTTGAAGTCGTTATCTCTCCCTCCTCCCACATCCTGGTCTTTAGAGTCTATCCTTTGAAGTCTGTGATGGTTCGAGTAACTTACCACCAAGCAAAATGCTGAATCTTCTTTGTAGAAGTGTTTGAACATTATTTGCAATTTTATTTGCTTATCACGCCTAGCAATTGAGCTTTTGCAGAAGGCCGCCTGGAAGACTTTTGCCTAACTAATGATTGCCTACAAATAAGTTCCAAGCATTTTCCTAATACTTAATAGTTATCTGCACTAATAGACAATTGCAAAGATTTAATTTATTGTGACGAAATTTCTTTGGAAAACTTATCTTTTAGTAAGTCTTCCTCTGAATTCGATTGACTTGATGAATCTAAATTAAAACTTTGTGTTTTGTTACTTCACTTCCGATTTTGGAATCAAATATTTTTGTAAGTTAAACAAATGATTTTAGATTAAAATATAACTTGAATATGATGACAAGTCGTCATTAGCTACTGCAATGCACAACGTCACAAAAAAGTGATAATGCTCTGTTTATATGCTTCTGATTGCACATTACACTACTAATGAGTAGTAAAAGAGCCTATATTGTTTTGAGATTTTCTCTGTATATTCTCTTACTTATTTATAACATATCCCTTTGCATCTCACTCTCCAATCTCTCTCTACTTCTCACTCTAATATCACTTTCTACTCTCACTCTACTATCTCTACTTCTCACTCGACTATCTCTCTCACTCTACTATCTCCCTCACTCTACTATCTCTCTCACTCTACTATCTCTCTCTATTTCTCACTCTTCTCTCTCTAATTTTACTCTACCATCTCTTTAACTTCTCATTCTCCATAATTCTATTTATTGTCACTCTACTTCTATTCCTCAGAAACTACCGGTCGATTAGATAGATTATAAATCAGACGTTAGCCACCATTTATCAACATGCAAGACTAACGCCAAAAAGGCTCCGCTCCTTCTGTCTCATAGTCCCCACTGACTGAGTCGGATCCCGTCTTGAACTAAACAAAAAAGCCAATTTCAAAAACAATTATTTCCGATCTTACTACATACTCAAACGACAGATGAAACTGCAGCTGAAAACAGAACTGCTTACCACATAGGAGAGTTGTGAGTAGTTAGCTAGACTAGAATGTGAGCTTCTGAGTCTAAGCAAGCAGTTCAGTTTTTATGTTTTTATTGGTGCGCGCTGAGCATAAAAGTCATATTCTCCACTTTTACTTGAGGCGCACAAATGCCAAACTATTTTGGGTAGGGAATTACTTTTCTATAAGAAGTTGGCCAAGGAAAGACAGGAAGAAAATATGAAAATACGTATATAAGACAAACAATGGAAGAGAGATAAGCACAAGGAAGGCATTACGGAGAGATCAGGAAGGGTAGAGTGAGATGAGAGAAGGTAGAGTGAGATGAGAGAAGGTAGAGTGAGATGAGAGAAGGTAGAGTGAGATGAGAGAAGGTAGAGTGAGATGAGAGAAGGTAGAGTGAGATCAGAGAAGGTAGAGTGAGATGAGAGAAGGTACAGTGAGATCAGAGAAGGTAGAGTGAGATCAGAGAGATCAGAGAGGGCAGAGAGAGATCAGATAGGGCAGAGAGAGATCAGAGGGCAGAGAGAGATCAGAGAGGGCAGAGAGATCAGAGAGGGTAGAGAGATCAGAGAGGGCAGAGTGAGATCAGAGAGAGCAGAGAGAGATCAGAGAGATCAAAGAGATCAGAGAAGGCAGAGAGAGATCAGAGAGATCAGAGAGATCAGAGAAGGCAGAGAGAGATCAGATAGGGCAGAGAGAGATCAGATAGGGCAGAGAGAGATCAGATAGGGCAGAGATCAGAGAGGGCAGAGAGAGATCAGAGAGATCAGAGAGATCAGGGAGGGCAGAGAGAGATCAGAGAGATCAGAGAGATCAGAGAGATCAGAAAGATCAGAGAGATCAGAGAGATCAGAGAGATCAGAGAGATCAGGGAGGGCAGAGAGAGATCAGAGAGATCAGAGAGATCAGAGAGATCAGAGAAGGCAGAGAGAGATCAGTGAGAGCAGAGATCAGAGAGGGCAGAGAGAGATCAGAGAGGGCAGAGATCAGAGAGGGCAGAGAGAGATCAGAGAGGGCAGAGAGAGATCAGAGAGGGCAGAGATCAGAGAGATCAGAGAGATCAGAGAGATCAGAGAGATCAGAGAGATCAGAGAGATCAGAGAGATCAGAGAAGGCAGAGAGAGATCAGAGAAGGCAGAGATCAGAGAGGGCAGAGAGATCAGAGAGATCAGAGAGATCAGAGAGATCAGAGAAGGCAGAGAGAGATCAGAGAAGGCAGAGATCAGAGAGGGCAGAGAGATCAGAGAGATCAGAGAGATCAGAGAAGGCAGAGAGAGATCAGTGAGAGCAGAGATCAGAGAGGGCAGAGAGAGATCAGAGAAGGCAGAGATCAGAGAGGGCAGAGAGAGATCAGAGAGGGCAGAGAGAGATCAGTGAGGGCAGAGAGAGAGAGAGATCAGAGAGGGCAGAGATCAGAGAGGGCAGAGAGAGATCAGAGAGGGCAGAGAGAGATCAGAGAGGGCAGAGATCAGAGAGGGCAGAGAGAGATCAGAGAGGGCAGAGAGAGATCAGAGAGGGCAGAGAGAGATCAGAGAGGGCAGAGAGAGATCAGAGAGGGCAGAGATCAGAGAGGGCAGAGAGAGATCAGAGAGGGCAGAGATCAGAGAGGGCAGAGAGAGATCAGAGAGGGCAGAGAGAGATCAGAGAGGGCAGAGATCAGAGAGGGCAGAGAGAGATCAGAGAGGGCAGAGATCAGAGAGGGCAGAGAGAGATCAGAGAGGGCAGAGAGAGATCAGTAAGAGCAGAGAGAGATCAGAGAGATCAGAGAGGGCAGAGAGATCAGAGAGGGCAGAGAGAGATCAGTGAGGGCAGACAGATAAGAACATCCACACAGACCCTGCTCAAAGTCTGCCCAGTATGTTTCAGCTCAGGACACGAGACCGCAACTGTCAGTCATCGATCAACGAACTCGCTGATTTTTTCATTTAGATAAGTAAAGAGTGACTTCGTTCAGTTCGCGTGCATCGAGTTGTACTGTTCGGTCCTCGCTTGAATTGGGATTTGACCTCCCTGGCATGACCGCACTCTGTTTGATGTGCTCTGGTCTGCAACTCATCGGGAATCAACTTCGTTTGCATAATGCAGAGCTGCTTTATTTTTGTGTTGCTGGACAAAGAAAGTCATTTTTGTATCTCTCTCACTTCTATTAAACCATGCACTGCATAATTGCGTCTGTATCTCCCTCTCACCCCTATCTCCCTCACACCCCTATCTCCTTCTCACCCCTATCTCCCTCTCACCCCTATCTCCCTCTCACCCCTATCTCCCTCTCATCTCCCTCTTACCCCTATCACCCTCTCACCCCTATCTCCTTCTCACCCCGATCTCCCTCTCACCCCTATCTCCCTCTCGTCCCTATCTCCCTCTCGTCCCTATCTCCCTCTCACCCCTATCTCCCTCTCGTCCCTATCTCCCTCTCACCCCTATCTCCCTCTCGTCCCTATCTCCCTCTCGTCCCTATCTCCCTCTCATCCCTAGCTCCTTCTCACCCCGATCTCCCTCTCACCCCTATCTCCCTCTCGTCCCTATCTCCCTCTCATCTCTAGCTCCTTCTCACCCCTATCTCCTCTCTCACCCCTATCTCCCTCGCGTCCCTATCTCCCTCTCATCTCTAGCTCCTTCTCACCCCTATTTCTCTCTCATCCCTATCTCGCTCTCACCCCTATCTTACTCTCACTCCTATCTCCCTCTCACTCCTATCTCCCTCTCACTCCTATCTCCCTCTCACTCCTATCTCCCTCTCACCCCTACTTGACTTACTTGACTTAGCTGCAGGGGGCGTCCGGCGGATGCAGCGAGGAGGCGGAGGAGACCGCCCATTCCGCTAGCCCCTGGCGACCAACGACTTCCGTTGAAGTGGTGTCGCTCAGGGGGACCCGTCGGTCTCGCCTGCAGCGCGGTCCTCCTCACCGACGGTGGGGAAGAAATCAGCTCGTCCGGTGTCCCTGAGGTACCGGGCGAGCAGCGGGATGCTCTCGGGCCTGCAAACGTCGGAGAGAACCGGGTTTGGCCCGAGGTGAGTAAGCCTGGCCCTGGTGAAGACCGGGCAGTGGCAGATAAAATGCTCGGCGTTTTCACTGCCTGAGCGGCAGAAGGGGCACCGCTCCTCGGGTACTTGGCCCTGAAGGAAGCGGTGGCGAGAGAAGCAGCCATGCCCGGAGAGGGCCATGCTAACTGCTCTGAGGTCTCTGCGGTTGAGCCTGAGGAGGGCTCTACGCAGGAGAGGAGAGGGACAGGGGACGGCAGCACGGGATTGCCTACAATTCCGGGTGTCGTGCCACCTGCGGAGATGCTCGGAGTCAGCCCAGCGCTTAACGCGGGAATTGATCACCGAGGCGGGGATGGGGGCACCCGGGCCCGGCCCCAATAGCGCGCCGGCGGAGCCAGCCTTGGCCAGCAGGTCAGCGCGCTCGTTGCCGAGGAAGCCGGCGTGGCCCGGGATCCATCTGAGCTCCACCTGGTTGCCTAGCGCAAGCCCGTTGAGCTGGGTGTTGCAGTCCAGGACGGACCTGGAGCTGGCGGTGCTGCGGCAGAGGGCCCGAAGGGCTGCTTGGCTGTCAGAGTGAAAAATAAATTTCCGGCCGCTAAGCTGCCTTCGGCGCAGCTCTGCCGCGCAGGAGCTGATGGCAAGCACCTCGCTCTGAAAAACACTGGAGTTGAGCCCAGTGTGCTGGGAGTAGCTCCACACCACTTCTCCCTACTTGAAGAAGACGCAAGCTCCGAAGCCTGAAAGACCATGCCTCATGGAGCCGTCAGTGTAACAGTGGACTTCAGAGTCGCTCCAGCTGTCACTCGCCTCGTGTCGAGGCTGAATGGTGACCTTATACCTTTGGCTCAGGAGAAGGGTGGCTGGGATCGAGTCCGTGAGGATGTTGAGCCCGCCACACTCCTCGAGAGCCTTGAGGCAGAGGTCAGAGTGCGGGATAAGCGACCGCTTCTTAAAGGCCCGCACTTTCTTGAAGGCCACCCCAGCATCCAGAAGACGCCGGGTGCTCTTCGCCGCCTCTCCTTTGATATAAATATCCAAAGGAGGGGCACAGAGGAAGGCATTCATGCCTTCAAAAGGAGTAGAGGGTGGAGCGCCCATAGTCATGCGGCAGGCTCTGCCCTGGATTTTGTAGAGAGCGTCGAGGTTGCTCTTGACGCTCAGGCCGCTAGCCCACACGAGGCTGGCGTAACTGATCGAGGGGCGGATGATGGCAGTGTAAATCCACCACAGCTTCCTGGGGGTGAGCCCCCAGGTGGTGCCCACGGCGCGCCTGATCTGAGCCAGTACAGCCAGGGCTTTTTTGGCTTTAGTTTGAATGTGCGGAGTCCAGTTAAGCCTGTGGTCCAGAGTGAGGCCCAGGCAGCGGACCTGCTTCTCCATGGAAATATTCTTTCCATAGAGGGTGAGGGGCTTAATGGTCCAGAGCAGTTTGTTGGTAAACATGACTGCTGTGGTTTTCGACTCTGAGAGTCTAAGGCCACATTGGTCTGCCCAACGCTCCGCTCGTCCCAGAAAGCCCTGCAGAAGGTCTCTGATGGTATCAACCGAGGGGCCCGCGCATATCGCGGTCACATCATCGGCATAGCCCACCTTGAGAATGGGGTCGTGGAGATCACTGCAAAGCAACTCATCCATGACCATGTTCCAGAGAACGGGGGTGAGAACGCCGCCCTGGGGGCCCCCTTTCAGGACAGGCACCGAAAGAGAGCTGCCGCTCAGGTGGGCCACAACAGTGCGGTTTCGGATCATGAACATGATCCACCGGACAAGGTGAGGGTGCGTGGCCCTGGATTCCAGGGCTCTGCAAAAGGCCTCGAAGATGACGTTGTCGAAGGCCCCCTCAATGTCCAGGAAAAGCGAGAGGGCAAAGCCGCTGCCAAGAACGGCCCTCTCCAGGAAGTCAACAATGACATGGAGAGCACTCTCGGTTGACCTGCCCGCGCGGAAGGCGTGCTGGTTCTGCGAGAGTGGGAAGCGCTTCAGCTCGACCGAAAGTAGGCGCCAAAGCACCAGTCTCTCGAGGAGCTTGAGGCAGAAAGAAGTGAGGCTGATAGGCCTGAAGGCCTTCACCGATTGGTAGTCGCTCTTTCCAGGCTTGGGGATAAAGACCACCCGGGCCTCTCTCCATGCAACTGGTACATAGCCCAGCTCCACACAAGCTCGAAGGAGACGACAGAGCAGGTCCAGGAAGCGGTGGTTTTTCACCGCCTCGTGCAAGAACGCTGGGTAGATGCCGTCGGGCCCAGGCGCCTTGAACGGGTTAAAGGACCTTGCCGCTCTAATAATGCGGTCTTTGGTGATCATAGACTTTGCTAGGCCTTGCCCTCCCACTGTGTGGTCGGGCGGGCCCTGCTGAGTCGGAGATTTAGGGAAAAAACTGTTGAGCATGAGCTCTAGAGTCTCTTCCGAACTCTCTGTGACCGAGCCGTCAGGTCTCTTCACAACAGAGAGTTTAGAAAAACGGTCATTAGTGAGTGCCTTAACCACGCGGGCTACGGGGCGAGAGCCCTCAAGCCCTTCGCAATATTGGCGCCACTTGGCCGTCTTGGCCCTTCTGACTTGGCCCTTAAACTCGTGGATCGCACGGGTATAGGCCTCTCTGTCAGATGGGTCTTTGGTTTTGAGCGCTCGCCTTTGGAGGGTCCTGGCTCGGCGCCGAAGGGCCCCGAGCTCTGGGTTCCACCAGGGAGCAGATTTCTTGCCTTTATAGGCCTTTAGGGGGCAGGCTGCTTCAAAGGCAGTGGTGATCGCCCCGCCCAGGGAGGAGGCGAGATCGTCCACCACCTGGCAGTCAGAGAGGTCACTGGGGGGGTCAAGATCCCGAAGGCCGCGGCTCAGCTTCGAGCCAAAGGCGGCCCAATCGGTGTTCCTGACGTTCCGACTCCAAGTGACCTTAGGCTTTTGCTTGGTCGGCCCAATGCAAAAGCGGATAAAGCGGTGGTCCGAGAGCGAGTCCTCGTCCCACACTCGCCAGCCCGTAACTGCGGAAAGCAGTCCGGGTGAGGCGATGGTGGTGTCGATGACTTCGGCCCACCGCCCATTATTGAACGTTGGTGCATTGCCCACGTTACAGAAGTTGAGGTTAGTGCTGCTGACATAGGCCAGCAGCTCCTCGCCTCTGCTATTGATGTTCTTGCTGCCCCAATGCAGGTGGTGTGCGTTCACATCCCCTGCAATGAGCAGCTCGAACCGATGGGACGCAGCATAGTCAGTAAGGTTGACTAACGCGTCGCAGACAACTGGGGCATCGCCCGGGAAATAGGCAGAAGCTACCAGCACAGGTTTATTGGGAATGAGGTTATTGATTTGAACAACACAGATGTCCCCAGTCGAGAGATCAGGTCTCATCCATGCCTCAAAAGCTTTTGCAGCAAAGACCAAGATCTTGGGCGAGGCTGAGAGCCCACCATGCAAAAACAGTGGTAGCCAGATGGCACATTATTTGGCTTACCTTTAGTCATCCAGGGCTCCTGTACGAAGACCAGGCCCGGAAGCTGTTGCTCTGCCGTGCGCATCAGGTTGACCGACGCCGCCACGCAGTGCTGGGTGTTGATCTGCAGACACCAGGTAGTCGCTGGCATCATTGCAGATCGGATGTTGCAGCCGCCAGGAGTTCCTCCTCCTCCTCGGCGCTCACCGGCTTCGGGTCGGGGTCGCCGGTGTCCATGGGCTCTTCTTCAGCAAAAGGCCCCCGATTGGCCGGAAGGCAGTAGGCAGCGTTCGCCGCCCTTTGCCCACCATCCATGGGGTCCTCCGCCTCAGATTGGCCCAATGCCCTGGAGCAGCCAGCCGCCTGGGCAGGCGGGTCCGTCTCCAGTCGGCCCTGCCCCGAGGGGTTGGGCCCAGCTGGGACGTCCCCACCCTCCCTGGACGAACTGGTGCGCCTAGGCGTCCCGGCGACCTCTCGCCTCAGCTGGGAGATTTTGGCGGTACGGACTGCCTCAGCTGCACGCTGGTACAGGCCGCGCCGCTTGGTGCTGCGCGCCGGGCGTCGGTCGCCTCCGCCCTCAGCAGCGCGCTCAGCTTTGCCCGCGCGGCCGTGCTGCCGGGCAGGGCGGTTTGCTTTGGCAGTCTGAGCAGAGGCTTGCGCCTCGGCCCCGGCCGCCTCCGCATCCCGCCCGCCCTGCTCACTGCCACGGGGAGGGTCGGCCTCGTAGGAGCGGATGCGCAGCTTCCAAAGGCCGACGTTGATGAAGCTGCCGTGTGGATAACGCCTCATCCAGGCGTCCGACAGCCCCAGGATGGCTGTGAAGCCAGTGCCGTCGGTGCGCTTAAGGGTGTCATGCACCACTAGGCCCGCGGCGGGAAGCTCCCGGTTGACTGCTAGCAGTCCTTTCCGGAGCTCGTCAGCAGAGGTAACAACGCTCCTGGCCGGGACCCAGATTCGATGCCTCTTGGTCCGGGGGCGCTCGTCCTCTCTGCAGAAGGCTAGGTTGAGGTCCCAGCTCTGCTCGGGCAGCAGCTCAAGGAGCCGCCGACCCGAGTCAGCATCACTGGGCCAAATGAGAAGGCACGAGTCCCTCGTCGCATTCGAATGAATGTTCAGAGGCGTGCCCTTCAGAGTTTGCTTCCACAGGAGGCCATCAACGGCACTTCTCACCTGCTTCAGCTGATCGGGAGACAGGCGCGCGTCCTTTCCCAGGATGACAACCGCCGGTTGCCTCTTTGCCGCATCAGCGTAGGAGGCCCGGGGTCAGTGGAGCTTTCTTCAGGTGGGCTGTCCACCCTCCCGGCTGCATCGGCCTCCCTATCCTGGGCAGGGGCTTCCGTGGGCTCGAGGCCCTCTTCCGCCACCGCCCCAGACTGGGAAGCTTCCGCTGCCGCGGGCCGTTGGCCCCTGGCACCGGTTTGGCTTCCGCCCTCCTTGGCCCGCCTCGCCTTGTTAAGTCGACGGCGGGCAGCTCCAGAGGTGGTGCTGCGTTTCTTAGCAGCTGGAGTAGCAGGTGTCTTCTCGGAGGCACCGCTCAGAGTTGGCTCCACGGGTCTCGCCGAGGCGTCCCCGATGGTAGCAGGTGGTATGGCCGAGGAGTCCACGGCCCCAGCCGAGGCCGGAGGCACTGTGTCATCCACAGCCGGTTTGTTACTTCGGTTAGAAGCCATTGGCTGGAAGTAAAAAGGTGGGACTTCCTGCAGAACACAGGCAAAGAGCCGCAAGGCCGCAACCCCAAACCAAGCGGCAGGCCCCCAAAAAGCAAAATACCACCCTGCGGGGGACCCAAAAGCGCAAGGGGAACCGTTAGCGACCAGACTACTCCCTGGCCAAGCGTCCATCAGCACGGAGTTACACTGGGACATTAGAGGGTGCGTTTATGGTCACACCAGGACCCGGCGCCAACGAATCAGCTCGGCAGGGCCCAAGGGGGCCTGCCTTAACACCCACGGGACGAGTACCCTTCGAAGTGCGCCTTGCAAGGTGAAAATCAGGAGACAGAGTCTCTTGAGCTATCAGCCCGCCAGGGGAGGCAGGTGTGAGCATCGCTGGCTGGGATAAAGGCCATACCAGTCTCATACTGCACAGATAGTTCACCACGCCATTACGTGCAGGACCCGGGGTCCTGGGGGCAACAGCCCGTCCCTCGTCCCTATCTCCCTCTCATCCCTAGCTCCTTCTTACCCCGATCTCCCTCTCACCCCTATCTCCCTCTCGTCCCTATCTCCCTCTCATCTCTAGCTCCTTCTCACCCCTATCTCCTCTCTCACCCCTATCTCCCTCGCGTCCCTATCTCCCTCTCATCTCTAGCTCCTTCTCACCCCTATTTCTCTCTCATCCCTATCTCGCTCTCACCCCTATCTTACTCTCACTCCTATCTCCCTCTCACTCCTATCTCCCTCTCACTCCTATCTCCCTCTCACTCCTATCTCCCTCTCACCCCTATCTCCCTCACACCCCTATCTCCTTCTCACCCCTATCTCCCTCTTACCCCTATCTCCCTCTCACCCCTATCTCCCTCTTACCCCTATCACCCTCTCATCTCCGTCTCACCCCTATCTCCCCTCTCACCCCTATCTCCCTCTCACCTCCATCTCCCTCTCACCCCTATCTCCCTCTCATCTCCCTCTTACCCCTATCACCCTCTCACTCCTATCTCCGTCTCACCCCTATCTCCCCTCTCACCCCTATCTCCCTCTCACCTCTATCTCCCTCTCACCCCTATCTCCCTCTCACCTCTATCTCCCTCTCACCCCTATCTCCCTCTCACCTCTATCTCCCTCTCACCCGTATCTCTTTCTCACTCATATATTTACGAGCTATACCCATATCTCTCTCAGACTTATGTCTCCGTTACACCTGTCATCTATCACTCGGTCATTTGTCACCTTATGCTCCCACAAATCTTAGCTCTAAAGCTGTCAAACAGCCAGTGGGGGTGGGAATAGGGAACAGAAGCCAGCCGCCGATGACACCGCAGCCTCAAATTCGCGCAAACACTGACAGATGTGACAGACCCCAGTGTGCACCGAGTGCCGCGTCAATCTGAGTCAGTTTTCCCTTGACTTGTCTGGCTACACTACACAGGCTTATTACATGTGTAGTGCCAATGTGTACTTAGTGTCAATTTTCCACAATCTCAATCTTGTTATGCTGACTGGCTGAGTCACACGACCGCATGTTCGTGCTCACAGCGCAGTCCACAGTGTGCTCGCGAACAAGATGAACGCAAATTTATTTACTACCGGCTCAACATCAAAGGGAGACGAAATCACACGCGTTTACAAATATGATTATCAATTGCAATTGAATTTCTACTGTCCGGAAATCTAGGACAGATGGCGTCGCTAATTTGATCATCTAATTTATATTCAATCCTAGAAATTAATTGTACTGATTTCTTGACAATATGATTTTTCATTGGCGGAAAAATTATTTTTGCGATTAACAAGACCAGCTAGTGAAGAGTGGGCAGTGAGCTGCGCAGTTCATGAGTGAATTTCTAGGCCTAGAATATGGAGTTTCGGTGAGGGTTTGTTGGCAATGTTCTCCAGGATTTTTTCAGCCAGAGAGATGAAGGGTATTAGTAGTTTGGGTCTAAGTAGGGTAAGGGTCTGAGTAGCTTCGGGTCTGAGTAGCTTAGGGTCTGAGTAGCTTAGGGTCTGAGTAGCTTAGGGTCTGAGTAGCCTAGGGTCTGAGTAGCTTAGGGTCTGAGTAGCCTAGGGTCTGAGTAGCTTAGGGTCTGAGTAGCCTAGGGTCTGAGTAGCTTAGGGTCTGAGTAGCCTAGGGTCTGAGTAGCTTAGAGTCTGGGTAGCTTAGGGTCTGAGTAGCTTACGGTCTGAATAGCTTAGGGTCTGAGTAGCTTAGGTTATGAGCAGTTTAGGATCTGAGTAGCTGAAGGTCTGAGTAGCTTAGGGTCTGAGCAGAGTAGGGTCTGAGCATATATATTAGCAATCCATGATACTATGTACGGAGTGTACGTGTAGTGTGCGTGTTGTGGTTTGCGCATGTATGTTTTTAATGAAATTTTTCCTACACGCACTGCAGACCAATGTAATTTTTTCGAAAAAGTAGGAAAGCATTAATGTCGCAGTGTCCTGTTTCTGCGTCAAATGCAAGAGTAGGTCATGGTCAAGCAATAAATTACTGTCTGTTTCTTGAATTTTTATGAAGTTTCCGCAGTTGCTGCCGCACAAACTTCAGAGAAAGGGATCGAGAGAGTTTTCCAAGGTCTTTGAATTCAAATTTCGATTTCGAAACTATCTCCATGATGCAAAAGCTAATGCTCATTAATTATTTACACTGATTGCTCCAATTTTAAGAAAATCTTCTTAATACTAATCCAAATGGTTGGGACTAATGCTTAACCAAGTTCAGGTTGGCTACTTCAATAGAATTTCTGAGAGTCTTACCAGATTTTGGTGCGCACATCCGGACTGTTTGGAATATAGAACTGGATTTGTTAAATTCAAGTGACTTATATTCCTCTCACCCCTATCTCCCTCTCACCCCTATCTCCCTCTCACCCCTATCACCTTCTCACCCCTATCTCCCTCTCACCCCTATCTCCCTCTCACCCCTATCTCCCTCTCACCCCTATCTCCCTCTCACCCCTATCTCCCTCTCACCCCTATCACCTTCTCACCCCTATCTCCCTCTCACCCCTATCTCCCTCTCACCCCTATCTCCCTCTCACCCCTATCTCGCTCTCACCCCTATCTCCCTCTCACCCCTATCTCCCTCTCACCCCTATCTCCCTCTCACCCCTATCTCGCTCTCACCCATATCTCCCTCTCACCCCTTTCTCCCTCTCACTTCTATCTCCCTCTCATCCTTGTCTCCCTCTCACCCCTATCACCTTCTCACCCCTATCTCCCTCTCACCCCTTTCTCCCTCTCACCCCTATCTCCCTCTCATCCTTGTCTCCCTCTCACCCCTATCACCTTCTCACCCCTATCTCCCTCTCACCCCTATCTCCCTCTCACCCCTTTCTCCTCTTCACCCCTATCTCACTTTCACCCCTATCTCCCTCTCACCCCTATCTCACTTTCACCCCTGTCTCACTCTCACCCCTATCTCCCTCTCACCCTTGTCTCACCCTGGTATCAACATTCAGTTGTATCAATTGTAAATTCTCAACATTCTTGCACATAACTTCCATGTAAAATAATTTCCACCTAATTTACCATATATAATTCGCATAATCCTTCAGCAGTCTTTGTTTCCTCGTTGCCTCAAAGCGAATCGGATTATGGGAATGGAGAATGAAATGAATTTCGGAATTTTCCAATACAAAGACCAGTAAAGAAATGCTTTTTTGTGCTACACGGGACAAGAGTAACGCCGCTAAAAAACTCTGAAGCAGATGGTTGCAGACATTTTAATCTCAGCTCTCTTTAGAGGGATTTTAGAAATGAGAAAATTTCAGATTTCTTTAGCTTTAAAACATGGACATTGTTTCATGCAATATTTTAACTCTCATATATCTTATCCTCTTGATATTGATATTTCGTTACCAAGTCTTTCTCTGTGTTATTCTTGGAAATTTTCTTACGTTTCCTCTGCGTTCGTACGCTAATTTATTACTTTTCTGCCTTTTTGGCTCCATTCTCGTACTGCTTGAATATTTTACCGTCTAAACTCTCCCTCTCACTCTCTGCCTCCCTCCCTATCTCCCTCGCACTCTCCTTCTCCCCCCTCTCCCTTTCTTCCTCTCCCCCCTCACCCTCTCACCCTCTCCCTCTCTCCCACTCTCTCCCTCTCCTCTCGCTATTTCTTTCTCTCGCACTCTCACCCTCTCTCCTTCTCACCCTCTCCCTCTCTCCCTCTCATTCTTAACCCTACTGCTGTCTCCCTCTCACTCTCTCCCTCTCAGCCTCCCTCCCCCTTTTCTTCATCTTGTTATTTTCTGCAATCGCTGCATCATTATTTCATTTGCACGTACAGACCTTCGCTCCAAGCAAGCACGAATGCTTTACATGTAAGCCTGTCAGTCAGGCAGTTAAACAGACACACCTGTATTAATAACGACAGCTTATACCTGTATTCTAGACGCTAATTCAACAGTTCTAGTTGCCAAGAATGGGTATTACTTTACAGACGCATATAATAGGAGTCATAAAGGGCTCAAATTCTAGACTCAAAAACTCAGTTGAGCTGACACAGCAATTGTGCTCGCACAGTGCCAGCATTGCTTATAGACTTAAGTCGTCTGTTAAATATAAAATTGTACCACTCCTCTCAAAAGGCACACCTGGCCTTAGCAACTAAAATCCGAGCAATTGTGCGCGCGATAGAGAAGAAGAACGGACTTGGCACAATCTGTTGACGCTTGAGCCTTCACAACAAAGCGTATTATTTATAGGGGCCAACCCTATTGTAAGACAAAATAGCACAGAAGGATTATGCATATGGCAGTATTTGCATTGTCTAGAGAGGGAGTCTCCGTTTCACACTTCAATAGCGCCATGTGCAGCTTAACTCCGTTCATCTCGACTTGCCTTTGGCTATTAAATTCTTTTGCTTCAAGAAGGAAAGCAGACGCTATATAGGCTCCACCAGCGCCTGCTTAGCATACACACGGGAGTCCGCTATTTAGGGCCAATTTATGACTCATTACTACTTAAGTGCACCTGGTTTGTTCGGATAAGTGCGGGCAAATGTACAAGAAAACGATTTATTTCTCTGAAGTTCAGAACTTCTCTGAAGTTCTCTGAAGTTCTGGAGGATTCGAACCTGAAGTTCTGGAGGATTCGATCCTGAAGTTCTGGAGGATTCGATCCTCAGGTTCTGGAGGATTCGATCCTGAAGGTTTGGAGGATTCGATCCTGAAGTTCTGGAGGATTCGATCCTGAAGTTCTTGAGGATTCGATCCTGAAGTTCTGGAGGATTCGATCCTGAAGTTCTGGAGGATTTGATCTAAAGGTTTGGAGGATTTGATCCTGAAGGTTTGGAGGATTTGATCTAAAGGTTTGGAGGATTCGATCCTGAAGGTTTGGAGGATTCGATCCTGAAGGTTTGGAGGATTTGATCCTGAAGGTTTGGAGGATTTGATCCTGAAGGTTTGGAGGATTTGATCCTGAAGGTTTGGAGGATTTGATCCTGAAGGTTTGGAGGATTTGATCCTGAAGGTTTGGAGGATTTGATCCTGAAGGTTTGGAGGATTTGATCCTGAAGGTTTGGAGGATTTGATCCTGAAGGTTTGGAGGATTTGATCCTGAAGGTTTGGAGGATTTGATCTAAAGGTTTGGAGGGTTTGATCCTGAAGGTTTGGACGATTTGATCCTGAAGGTTTGGAGGATTTGATCCAGACGTTTTAGAGGATTTGATCCTGAAGGTTTAGAGGGTTTGATCCTGAAGGTTTGGACGATTTGATCCTGAAGGTTTGGAGGATTTGATCCTGAAGGTTTGGAGGATTTGATCCTGAAGTTTTAGAGGATTTGATCCTGAAGGTTTGGAGGATTTGATCCTGAAGTTTTGGAGGATTTGATCCTGAAGGTGTGGGGAATTCGATCCTGAAGGTTTGGAGGATTTGATCCTGAAGGTTTGGAGGATTTGATCCTGAAGTTTTAGAGGATTTGATCCTGAAGTTTTAGAGGATTTGATCCTGCAGGTTTAGAGGATTTGATCCTGAAGGTTTAGAGGATTTGATCCTGAAGTTTTAGAGGATTTGATCCTGAAGGTTTAGAGGATTTGATCCTGAAGTTTTAGAGGATTTGATCCTGAAGGTTAAGAGGATTTGATCCTGAAGGTTTAGAGGATTTGATCCTGAAGGTTAAGAGGATTTAATCCTGAAGGTTTGGAGGATTTGATCCTGAAGTTCTGGAGGATTCGATCCTGAAGTTTTGGAGGATTTGATCCTGAAGGTTTGGAGGATTTGATCCTGAAGGTTTGGAGGATTCGATCCTGAAGTTCTGGAGGATTCGATCCTGAAGTTCTGGAGGATTCGATCCTGAAGTTCTGGAGGATTCGATCCTGAAGTTCTGGATGATTCGATACTGAAGCTCTGGAGGATTCGAACCTGAAGTTCTGGAGGATTCGATCCTGAAGTTCTGGAGGATTTGATCCTGAATTTATTGAGGACTCAATCCTAATCTCAACTCAAGCCTTGAAGAATTTCAATTCGAAATTTAGGAAGATGTGAAATGCGAGGTAAATAATTAAAGGCCGTGTGGCAGATTTAATTTACACGGTCATGCCAGGTACATGCATTGTAAAACCATATTTTTGTGTAGTCACTGGTAAATTAACTTTCACACGAAATTCAAGTCCAGACTCCATACAGGGTTAATGTTGGTGCAAAATTTGTAGGTGAGAAAATGGTTTCTGCAATTACTGTTAGCTAATTGCTGGGATCGACTCAGGTTTTAGGTCCAAAGTCATTAATTTTTCTCAACCAAACCTTTATGACCCACAGATTTACGCGTGGCACAAAAATATTAACCCATCATAAAACCTAATCTGGACGCAAAAAACGCTCAATTTTATACTCAATGTGCGCAATTGCGACTCATAAAGATCATAAAATACAGTGGTCGAGGGGCATGAGAGTCTCCATCTAGCACTCCATGAGAGTCTCCTTCTAGCACTGCATGAGAGTCTCCTTCTAGCACCCCATGAGAGTCTCCTTCTAGCACTGCATGAGAGTCTCCTTCTAGCACTCCATGAGAGTCTCCTTCTAGCACCCCATGAGAGTCTCCTTCTAGCACCCCATGAGAGTCTCCTTCTAGCACCCCATGAGAGTCTCCTTCTAGCACCCCATGAGAGTCTCCTTCTAGCACCCCATGAGAGTCTCCTTCTAGCACCCCATGAGAGTCTCCTTCTAGCACCCCATGAGAGTCTCCTTCTAGCACCCCATGAGAGTCTCCTTCTAGCACTCCATGAGAGTCTCCTTCTAGCACCCCATGAGAGTCTCCTTCTAGCACTCCATGAGAGTCTCCTTCTAGCACCCCATGAGAGTCTCCTTCTAGCACCCCATGAGAGTCTCCTTCTAGCACCCCATGAGAGTCTCCTTCTAGCACCCCATGAGAGTCTCCTTCTAGCACCCCATGAGAGTCTCCTTCTAGCACCCCATGAGAGTCTCCTTCTAGCACCCCATGAGAGTCTCCTTCTAGCACCCCATGAGAGTCTCCTTCTAGCACTCCATGAGAGTCTCCTTCTAGCACCCTTTGAGAGTCTCCTTCTAGCACCCCATGAGAGTCTCCTTCTAGCACCCCATGAGAGTCTCCTTCTAGCACACTTAGAGACTTCTAATTCGCTTCTTAGCTAATGGTTTGTTCTAAAAAAGTTGTTAAGCATGGGAATTTATTGACAGAGTGCAGTATTTTTGCGTGCGTGGGTGGGTGTTACCGGTAATACTGTCCACCTCCTCTCGTGAAGTCAATCGCTTCAGTGGGTTAGGATATCCCACACATGCAGATGCTTAGCATTAATAGTGTCTTTGTGTGTCTGTCTGTACAATAAAATTGGATTATCATCATGGTCTCATAGGCCCTTCAGCGAAGTTAGGACTGCACGACATCAATTCTAAAGCTGCTGCATGCCATATTTGATACACTGGCTATAGGGCTCGGCAAGAAATACAGGACAACAGACCATGTTGTAGCAGTGACATCTTCCACGTTCTATGACATTAGATAGTTGGTCTTTTTGCTTGCGCATTGGGAAGAAAGTAAAGTAATGCTTGTGTGATTCGGTTTCCTTATGCTGCGCATATACGAATTATAAGCAAACTAGAAAACTGGAAATCGAAAGAGTGCCTCATTGCTTCTCTTTCTCCGCTGCATGCGCTGCATTTCTAAACAAGTTTTAATACATTCTGCCTATTGCCTTCTGTATGCCTGGCGACACGATTGTTGGACAAGACCCTTCTATTTTATGATGCATGCTATATACATAAAAATGACATAATTCCCCTATACATTGTACAATACATATTTATTTCGCAGGCCTAATCCAGAAGTGTTCTTTTTAGCTCTTATATACAAAGCTGGTAAAAACGAACTAAATAAACTTGTCATGCTCTTTATTTTTAGAGGCCCGCTAGCTGCAATGCTTGTTAAGTAAGCTATACACATGGTGGAGAATGCTTGAAAATTAAAGCATGGCTCAAACGGGGTATTTTTCTTATTGCTTAAACTTTTAGCTTAATAACACGCCTAATGCGGACTGTTATGTGTTAGTTTTTTTCACCCTACGAGCTATAGTCGCCACCGCACTCCAGTAGTGGTTCGTAAATGGCTTACTCTTTCTCTATAATAAAGCTTCGCCGTCATTCTTTTGGCCGACGATCAAATGACGCGCCGAAATTGTCAGCCCACCAACCCCAAAGCCGAAGCTAAAAACCCAAGTTGTTGCCAAGCGTAGAGCTGAATTCCATCATAGAAAGAGAGAAGACCGACTCGGGGTGTTTTTTATGTTGTCTTGTAGAACGTCTCGCCGAAGAAATAATGATAAAAAGGGCGCCTCTGAAGTGGCGGGGCGGCTGACGGTCTGAGTGGGGGGGGGGGGTTAGAGCTAGAGTGAAATGTTTTAAGCGTTTTAAGCGCGCGTGTGTTGTTATCATAATAGTAGTAAGAGGTCCAGGCGATACGCGGTAAGAAAGCCTGTTTTGTTATTTGTAATATCCGAGTGTAAGCTTTCATACAAGAGGCTTTTGTCGGATGTGTTGCGTGTTGTGTCGTTCGTTCGCGCGTTAGAAATTGGACCAGACACAGGGCAGGGTTGGCGTGGCGGCGGTGGCGCCCCATCTCTGTGTGCCATGCTGTGCGGTGGACTGCGGAGAATGTGGATGAAGAGCTGGTAGAAAAGTTTATTAGTGGCTGGAGGGGTTTGGGGTGGGAGGAGGACCAGACGAGGAGGACAGTCTGAAAGGAAGCGCAAAATCTCACGCGCCGCGGGAGGGGTGTTCGCCACCAGTATGGCAAAAGGGGGGTTGGGGTGAAGGAGGTGAGAGAATTTTCTCCAGTCCAACACGCCCTGACTCTGGATTGGCCCGCCAGTAAATTGGGCGTCAGCCAATGGTAGGGCGAGGTTACTCATTCCAGCACAGCACCCCACCAATTCACATTAGCATAGAAGTGGGGCGCCTCCTCCAGGGGGTGGGTGGACCTTTCTTCCCTTTAATTTTGTTGGCCGCTGCTGGCGAGCGACAGTTGAAGAGACAAGAGAAAAAAGGAGACGAGTGAGTGACGATAGTTATAAACTTTTCCAAGAACCGTCCGCGTCCATTCAAATTTTAAAGCACCTATACTTTAAAAAAGAAGAAACTTGGAATAGAGGAGAAGCAAGTCCCAACCCAATCATCGCCATCACGCAACAGCCGCCCACTGCGAGACTATAAGCAGCCTCCATTCTCTCGCCATCCTCTCAATTCCTCTCAAGTCAGCTCAGGCAGGCAGCTACACAACAGCAACATCGGAAGCTGCTCTGCACGCGGCACAATCAAATGACAACGACAGCGGGCTGGAAACTCTGCTGTCTATCATCATCTAACTCTAACAGAAAGACGGAGTCGGCGCCGCGCGGACAATTCTGAATCTGGACTGAAGTGAATTTTTGATTTGCAGTCTGTTTTTGCCTTGTAGTTCTTTCAAGCGGTGATGCAGCTTTGTTTGTTATTGCTGCAACTGACTCTGCTGCAGCCTACAACAATTCCAATTGTTGTTGCACTGGCTGCAATCTCTTCTGCGACATCCAATTCGATCTCTTCTTCAAGCAACTTGGAGCTGTGGACTAACGATTTTACCTTTGCGCAAGCTCAGGCTAGAGCGATATGCCTGCACACCTATGTAGATGAGCTGACGATCCACAGTTCGACTGATAAGGTAAGAATTGCAATTTGGATCTTTATTACCTGTTCCTGTAAGATTTGATATCATTTAACAAGCTAAAAGTACTTTCTTTGAAAATCGTGCTCGGCTTTCGATCAAAAGATCGGGACCAGCTTTGTACAATTCGATAGGATATCAATTAGCACCTTTGTATGATGAAAGTGAATTAGGGAAATTAAATTTGTTCAGGTAGGACAAAGGGAGTACTGATAATTCTGATAAGAACTTTATAGATATGTAGACAATGACCGTAATTGCGGCTGGTACGATCTTAATAATTAGTGCCGCTGGTGCTTGTTCATGTTTTATGATCATTTGCGGATGCATATAGATAGAGAAATCTTGATAACACACGCACAGCAATGTAAAAATCGATTTTAGCCAGATGGGGTTTCTAATTCGGATAAAATTTACCTGAGTGAGGGAGAGGATGGCTTGCTTAATCAGTCAATTAGTTAAAGTGCCGGCAGGTAGATATAATTATAATTGTTAAATCGTTTGCCAGGGGTACATTTATAGTAGCATAGTTAATTATATTATGCCCCCCAATTACCCTCATAATGGAAGATTTAAAGTGGAAAAATTGGGAGGGGGGTCATTGCCCTCCCCCGTAGCGAAATTCAGAGGACAAAGAACCGGGGGTCATTGCCCTCCCCATAGCGAGATTCAGAGTATTGGGCAAAAACCATAGGGGTCAGTGACCTCTCGTTAGCGGGATTCAAAGTTAGACAAAGACCGAGGTCATTGCCCTCCCCATAGCGAGATTAGCGAGAGTAAGGCAAAGACAGGGTGAGCGAGATTCAGAGTAAGGACAAAGACCGGGGGTCATTGCCCTCGCCTAGTAGCGAGTGGAATAAGAGCCAACAACTACAGCCATAGCTAATAAAACTTTCAATTTATTGAGTTGCTGAGTACACACTGCACACGTAAGCAAGCACAGTTGATATACAAATTTGGATTGCATAGCCCATATAGTCATAAACAGTCTATACCAGTTCGCTCATTCCACGCATTCACTCGCACAGTAAAAACTATAATCCTCCATAATGCTCAAGCTCAATATAATGAGAGAGAGAGAGAGAGAGAGAGAGAGAGAGAGAGAGAGAGAGAGAGAGAGAGAGAGAGAGAGAGAGAGAGAGAGAGAGACAGAGAGAGAGAGAGAGAGTTTAGAGACCTGTAAAATACAGCAGTGAGTATAAGTTGAGGCGCCTGAAATATTTATGAGCTGCCCGGGGGTCTAAATTTCACTCCTCTTTTAGGCGTTAGGCGTCTGCCCTGCAGTGCATGCAGCCTATATGCAGATCTTGTATGCTCATGCTCAATTCAAAGATTTTCAATTGCAGTTAATACGGTATTATAGTGTATGGTACGAGTAGTTTAGCAGCGTTTTAAGACTAGGTACACTTTATTCTATACTATCCTGTTTATTGCGACGTAAAGATCGAACTTCGTTGCCTTATCTTTCTTTTACTTTTTTTAACTTGCGAGTTATATCGCTTCCGCTCCACTGAAGTTGCTGCATGCCGCGAAGTCTGCTTCATACGTGTGCCAGACTTTCGGGTTATCTTTCTATGTCTAAGTTAGAAGATTTAGATATACATATTACCGTATAATCTGGTCAAGTGCAATGAATAGTGTTAGAATTAGTATATTGCCCCGTTAAGTATAAAATATTTACATTAGTTGCACGACTGCGAGGACCCATATGGTAAAAAATAACAAAACTATAGGGTATAGTATGGCGCCTGAAGAACTATGATTCACTTATGATAATTAATTAATTCTTGCTACTTATTTGCCAGTATTTCGTTATCTATTTTCTCAGTCTGTTGCTACGAATATCTGTGTATACCCTAGTAACCCTGTCTATGCCCTATAGTAACCCTGTCCATGCCATAGTAACCCTGTCTATGCCATAGTAACCCTGTCTATGCCATAGTAACCCTGTCTATGCCATAGTAACCCTGTCCATGCCATAGTAACCCTGTCTATGCCATAGTAACCCTGTCTATGCCATAGTAACCCTGTCTATGCCATAGTAACCCTGTCCATGCCATAGTAACCCTGTCTATGCCCTGGTAACCCTGTCTATGCCATAGTAACCCTGTCTATGCCATAGTAACCCTCTCTATGCCATAGTAACCCTGTCTATGCCATAGTAACCCTGTCTATGCCATAGTAACCCTGTCTATGCCATAGTAACCCTGTCTATGCCATAGTAACCCTGTCTATGCCCTATAGTAACCCTGTCTATGCCATAGTAACCCTGTCTATGCCCTGGTAACCCTCTCTATGCCATAGTACCCCTCTCTATGCCATAGTAACCCTGTCTATGCCATAGTAACCCTGTCTATACTATAGTAACCCAGTCACCCCAGTCGCTCAAAAAGTTGGCAAAAATATTCCAAGCATTATTTTTTACATTTTATAGAATCCTTAGTTTTGCACACACGCAGTGTCATCTTCAGCTTCTTTGCAGATTCATGAGAAGTTATAAAAAAGCTTGCGTTATATTGTAAAAAGTAAGCATTTATAGAGCTTCCATACATGGTGATGAGGATGATGATGAAGAATAGGAATAAAAAGACCTTACTCAATGAAGTTATCGCACGGGTCCCTAAATACTGTTTATATATAGGGAAGCTCTGTGTCTCGATAATCCCTATGGATGTACACACGCATAAGCTTAAGCAATCTTATTTATTATGCGCCAACGCACCTGAAAGTTAACAATAAAAAGTCTTAGGGCGTGCATTATGCGAAAAAAACTTAAACAAAAGGTAGGCCTCACTAAATATAGAGAATCGGATTGCGTGAGAACTTCCAATATAATAAAACATTACTTTTTTATTTCTTGGGATTTCATTTCCTTCTTGGACAAACGAGAGGTCTCGACCCGCTCGTGGAAACCTTTTTGAGTTGCAATTTGCCCTAAAATAAAGAAGGGCCGCCGGCAGCTGAGAGGACGAGAGGAGAGCACTCGAAAACACTGCATCTTTCGGTTCTTCTTATGCTGCACAAGTCCTTGAGGCCACCTGTGCTTCTCATGCACATTCTCGCATGCTCTATACGAGCACAGCATGCTCGGTCGCTAGAGATTTGAGGGGATTGTGCAAAGCAAAATCAAATTTTCACGCTTTAGTTGTTGTCGTCGCGATTATACAGACCGAGATGGCTGGCTGGTTGGGGTTGAGGTGAACTGCATGGCGAACAGAGTCTATTCCCTTCAGAGAGGAAATTTTATTTGTGCGGAAGATGAGATGAGGAGGAGGTTGCGACATGGGAGACTCTGCTGTTCTGAGAGAAGTGTGGTGCGGCTGGTGATGTAATAGCTCAGCCACGGTCCGTCTAGTTTAGTTTAACAAAAATCTGTTCTCGTATACCGCGCTGCAGTGAGTGAGGACTGCTCCAATGAGCTTTGGAGGAAAGGGCTCACTCAGTAAGGGTGTTCCGCAAGAGGATCAATCTTCTTCTCAAGTGCTCTGTCTATTTCTTGTGGTTGAACCTGCTGTGTTTAATTATGGGTAGAAGTAGATTAGAAGAACGGCGTTTTGTCATCCTGTATGCATGGAATTCTCCGTTCTCAGCTCAGTACCTGCTATAGACATTTATTCTCAGCTTTACGGCATCTCCTTTGATCTCTATTCTCACCTTTATTGCGGAATCTCTTTGATCTCTATTCTCAGCTTTACGGCATCTCCTTTGATCTCTATTCTCACCTTTATTGCGGAATCTCTTTGATCTCTATTCTCAACTTTATTGCGGAATCTCCTTTGATCTCTATTCTCACCTTTATTGCGGAATCTCCTTTGATCTCTATTCTCAACTTTATTGCGGAATCTCTTTGATCTCTATTCTCAGCTTTACGGCATCTCCTTTGATCTCTATTCTCACCTTTATTGCGGAATCTCTTTGATCTCTATTCTCAACTTTATTGCGGAATCTCCTTTGATCTCTATTCTCACCTTTATTGCGGAATCTCCTTTGATCTCTATTCTCAACTTTATTGCGGAATCTCTTTGATCTCTATTCTCAGCTTTACGGCATCTCCTTTGATCTCTATTCTCACCTTTATTGCGGAATCTCTTTGATCTCTATTCTCAACTTTATTGCGGAATCTCCTTTGATCTCTATTCTCACCTTTATTGCGGAATCTCATTTTATTTCGATTCTCTCCTTTATTGCGGAATCTCCTTTGATCTCTATTCTCACCTTTATTGCAGAATCTCCTTTGATCTCTATTCTCACCTTTATTGCGGAATCTCCTTTGATCTCTATTCTCACCTTTATTGCGGAATCTCCTTTGATCTCTATTCTCACCTTTATTGCGGAATCTCCTTTGATCTCTATTCTCACCTTTATTGCGGAATCTCCTTTGATTTCTATTCTCACCTTTATTGCAGAATCTCCTTTGATCTCTATTCTCAACTTTATTGCGGAATCTCCTTTGATCTCTATTCTCACCTTTATTGCAGAATCTCCTTTTATTTCTATTCTCACCTTTATTGCAGAATCTCCTTTGATCTCTATTCTCACCTTTATTGCGGAATCTCCTATGATCTCTTTTCTCACCTTTATTGCGGAATCTCCTTTTATCTCTATTCTCACCTTTATTGCGGAATCTCCTATGATCTCTATTCTCACCTTTACTGCGGAATCTCCTTTGATCTCTATTCTCACCTTTATTGCGGAATCTCCTTTGATCTCTATTCTCACCTTTATTGCGGAATCTCCTATGATCTCTATTCTCACCTTTATTGCGGAATCTCCTTTGATCTCTATTCTCACCTTTATTGCGGAATCTCCTTTGATCTCTATTCTCACCTTTATTGCGGAATCTCCTTTGATCTCTATTCTCACCTTTATTGCGGAATCTCCTTTTATTTCTATTCTCACCTTTATTGCGGAATCTCCTTTGATCTCTATTCTCACCTTTATTGCGGAATCTCCTCTTATCTCTATTCTCACCTTTATTGCGGAATCTCCTTTGATCTCTATTCTCACCTTTATTGCGGAATCTCCTCTTATCTCTATTGTCACCTTTATTGCGGAATCTCCTCTTATCTCTATTGTCACCTTTATTGCGGAATCTCCTCTTATCTCTATTGTCACCTTTATTTCGGAATCTCCATTAGATTATCCTACATTTAAGTCTTCAAGATCCTCAGAAGATTTCACGAATTGAGTCGTTGACGCTCCAGTGAGCACGGCGCTTCCAGCTATATTTCTAAAAAAAATCTGCCCTGAAAAATGCTTTTTTTATAATCTTCCCCTTAGGGGGTTTTAAATGAAAAATTGTGATTGTTGGATCGTGTGGAAGTTGAGACCGAACCGCGCTACCAAAATCTCCTAATGCCTATTCTTAACCTTTCAAGCGTCTTAATTGATTAACTATCGACTAGTTTTTAAATCTCCGAAAATCTCCCTTTGTTCTGGAGCGGCTTCTTGTGTTTGTCTACGTATTTAAGGCCTACACACCCAAGGCGATTTCCAGTCCCAGGTGTTAAAATGAAATTAATATTATACTATATACGCCACGCAATCCATCTACCATATTTTTGTTCGGCTCTGACTAATGTGTGCACAATGCGTCATCAACCTAGTTAAAACTATCAATGTCATGAAATATTGAAGCTCAAACTCAAAATGAATTGAGAGAGTTGAGATCAATTGTTGTGAATTTTCGCACCTGGACCAGCGTGGTTTTTGCTTTGGGGGGCCTAAAAATGGCGGACCCATGCCTTGCCTATTTACCTGGCCAAGCTGTGGTTATAATAAATTCCCTGTAGACTGACAGACAGGCAGGTGTCTTGAAATACTCCGCTGGGAATTAAACGTTCAAATCGATTTCCTGTATGCCCCCTTGCCCCTCGGGCTCTCCGCCACGCCATGCCAGTTTTTTGTTGCTGTGGGCCCGCGCGGCAGGCCTCACTTGCACCGCCTTGACAACGCTCCCCGTGCAACCTCACCTGACAAAGACAAAACAATAACAGTGTCGAGTGAAATTCGCGAAATGACTACCGGCATAGGGACTAATGGGGCATAAGGAGTCACCTCTTGTCAGTTAATGGGTGTTGGGATATGCTATGTGGCCTCTTCACTCTAAAGCAGATTCCCTCCAGATCTCTGCAAGTTATACCTACTGCATGGCTTGAAGCTTATGTACACCTTCGTTAAGAAAACAACTGCCAAGACGTATTCGAGCGCTTTAGACAAAGACCCAAGGTGCAAAACAATATTTCACCATCATGTTTTGTAATGCGTTTTCTTGAAGCCTAATTAGACATCTAACATCTATCAGCTGACCTTCCTAAGCTAGTCTTTCTTCTGGGCTTCTGACTTGCCCTATACAAAACTCATTGACAGTTGCTGTACACCTGGAGCTTTCACCTCTGGTTGCAATCGGACTGTTAGGAACAACAGTAAAGTCTTTACGAAAATCTGGCGTTTAACGTTTTGATCTTGCCGAAGAAAATGAATGACACCTGCAGCAGGCGCTGAGGAAATTCTGCCAATTCCGCTGACTCCTTCCTGCTCGTGAGCACGCACTCATGCTCTCACAGGGAATCGGGGGTCCTGGCTAAATAGAAAATTATTATTGAGAAATAAGGACAGTTCGCCTCACGGTTGCTTTCTACCCTGAACTCTTGAAACAAAATTCGAAAGGGGCAAGTCCGGACTTCTCTGCAAAAATTATGGAGATCGAGGTGATATGACACAGTTTCCCTGATTGCCTCCGCTATCTATACGAATACGGTCCTTCTTTGGCTTGACTTCTGTCTTTTTTGCACAAATTTCTTCTTTGTTTCCGAAGCTGGCAAATCTTCTATCGGCATCTTAACTTCTGTCTGTCTGTCCGTCTGTCTGTCGACTGTCTGACTACAGGTCCCCCACCGCCCAGCATGACCTCAAATCCTTCGGGGTCGGATCCTTCCTGCAGCGAAGGAGTGAATTGACAAAAATCTCTAAACTCTATTTTAGCGGCGTGTGCCAATTTGGCTTGGAAATTAACAAATAATATTTAAGTATGCGTGTTGCAATGGAGCCAACACTGGCCAGACTGTAGTCAGTGTACCAACCAGTCTAGCTGATAAAAATCTGGCAAACTTCTGGAAATTCTGACAAGAAGAAATGAAAAAAGTATGTCTTTTGTGACACTTTGTCGACTAGCTCCTGACTATCATGCAGGAAATATTTGAAGTGGAATGGTTCGCCGTGAAAAAACTAGCAAATATCAGACAATGTGATTTTTAGTTGCCAAGCAAAATCATACAAACATTGTTTAAATTTCCTGTTTTTTTTCTAAAGTGTACATTAGTTCTTCTAAAAATAGAAGCGACGTCATAGAAAAATGACTCGGTGTGTTCTAAAAATAGCTTCGAAGATTGATTTTGTTTCTTTTGCCCTACCTGTGCTGCTATATAGCACTATAAGCTTAATTAATAACTAGAATTTCTACTCTGGCTATCTACTCTCCAGGTCCCTCCCACGGCAGTAAAAAAATCTTCCCTTCAACAAAAATGCAATTAGGCGGCCCACCTAACTATAATATAGCTATAGTGTTATATGTAAGACACTGTATAGTCGAGGAAGAAGTGGGTCGCTGGAGTGGGGCCGCCCACCGTATGAGACACTTTTTATAGAAGCTCAGCTCAGCTCAGAGTATCTCAGAGTACGCTCCTCGGGTTTTTTCAATGGACAATCTTGAGTCTGCGCTGGTGGGCGAAGAGGAGTGGCTCTGGCTGGGGCTGATTAAAAATTCCGCGCACACTAATTAGACGCGTATTGATCGCACAACTGAGGACGGGATGGGGCGCGGCTGCGGTGTCGGAGTGGGTATTTGGCGTTCATGCTGTTGGGGAGATGCCCCCAAGACTGCTACTTGCTCGCTTGAGTCTGCTCTTCGTCTCTCCTCTCCTTCTCGTCTCAATTTGATTGACACGGCCAGCAATATTGACATTGACAGCAGTGAGCAGAGACTGAATTTAGAACGAGAAAGATAGACGGACAGGGAGAGGGAGATAAATGACTTACGAGGTTGAAGTCAAGCTAAGAGCAAGCCAGAGACATTAGAGAGACAGGCCAGAGACAGGAGATAGACAGGCCAGCGACAGGAGAGAGACAGGCCAGCGACAGGAGAGAGACAGGCCAGAGACAGGCCAGAGACAGGAGAGAGACAGGAGAGAGACAGGCCAGCGACAGGAGAGAGACAGGCCAGAGACAGGCCAGAGACAGGAGAGAGACAGGCCAGCGACAGGAGAGAGACAGGCCAGAGACAGGCCAGAGACAGGCCAGAGACAGGCCAGAGACAGGCCAGCGACAGGAGAGAGACAGGCCATAGACAGGCCAGAGACAGGCCAGAGACAGGCCAGCGACAGGAGAGAGACAGGCCAGCGACAGGAGAGAGACAGGCCAGAGACAGGCCAGAGACAGGAGAGAGACAGGAGAGAGACAGGCCAGCGACAGGAGAGAGACAGGCCAGAGACAGGCCAGAGACAGGAGAGAGACAGGAGAGAGACAGGCCAGCGACAGGAGAGAGACAGGCCAGAGACAGGCAAGAGACAGGCCAGAGACAGGCCAGCGACAGGAGAGAGACAGGCCATAGACAGGCCAGAGACAGGCCAGAGACAGGCCAGCGACAGGAGAGAGACAGGCCAGAGACAAGAGAGAGACAGGCCAGAGACAGGAGAGCGACAGGCCAAGATACAGGCCAGAGACAGGAGAGCGACAGGCCAAGATACAGGCCAGAGACAGGAGAGCGACAGGCCAAGATACAGGCCAGAGACAGGAGAGAGACAGGAGAGAGACAGGCCAGAGACAGGAGAGAGACAGGAGAGAGACAGGCCAGAGACAGGAGAGAGACAGGAGAGAGACAGGCCAGAGACAGGAGAGAGACAGGCCAGAGACAGGAGAGAGACAGGTCAGAGACGGGAGAGAGACAAGCCAGAATGAAATTTAGGTCGCGATGAAGGCACCCCAGCCAGATGCATGAAACGCTTGGCCGCTAAGTGTGCGATAAAATAAGAATTTAAGATCAAAACAAGTTTGGAACGTTCCAAATACGAGCTAAAACGAAAACCGGGCCAAGCAACAAAACCATGCCTGTTGTCAACGCCAATCACTCAGTGGCCTCAAGTTAATACGAGAATAAGTCTGCACAAGACTTAGAGCAGAGGCAAAAATATCTCAAGGGATCCTGGCGAGACGTTGCAGTTCGAATCCCAGTAGACTCCGCTGCTAGGGCAGGCTAATCAGAATTAATTTTGGTTGGTCTCACTCGGTAATTAGCAGTGACAGACTGGCTGAGCGAATGATAAAAAGTGAAGACGAAATCGAGGCCTAGATACTATTATTCTCATAAAATAACCCCCCCCCCAAGATGCTCATATTGATGAGTAGCCTACCTCTAAACTTTGAGTACTTATGTTACGCATCTATAATTTTCCGCAAAATCTATACATACCTATAAAATTGGGATTCCAGTAGGGGATCTGAAACAGGTGCGAGCTCCCAGGCGTGGGGGATATTGAGAAGGAAAAACAAGAGGATTATTAGCAAGTCGTGTGCCTTCAAGGGGAGATTTTCATGGGGATTCGTTCCTTCCCAGGCGAAAACGACAATCAATATAAGCGAGTCCTTTTCCCAGTGGAATTGAGAGGCCGATTCGAATCTATAAAAGAAAGTTTTGGACTATTTACTCGAAGGGGGAAAAACGAGAACTATCAAGATCCCTAGCTAGTCCTGTTGATATCCTCTCTCCCCCTAACTCCGATGGGGATTTTTCTCCCCAAGGCTTGCCTCCTCTTCTTAATAAAGATTCTCTGCTTTGCTATTAAGCGGAAACTGCCGAAAATATTGCGGACCCGATTTTTTTCGGTCCGTCCTTCTCTCTGCTGCTTGACTAGCGAAGCGTGTCGCCTGAGCACACACACACGTGAAATGGAAAAGCTCACGCATTGATATTTTCCCTATATTTTAAAGAATTTTTCCTCCTTTAACTCTGCCTCTTTTCTGAGTTCGGTTTTTAATCAGAGCTCATAAATTCGAACAGGAAGGTTCGAAAGTGCGCATTGTATTCGCTGGGCAAATGGTGAAGGTCCTTATTAGTTTTGAGACGATTCGGATTTTGTGAAGATTACAGTTTCTGAATTCTGAGTGTTCGGGTATTGTGAAGATTACAGTTTCGTAAAAATTCAAGTTTTGTGAAAATTCAGGTTTTGTGAAGATTTGGGGTTTCGTGAAGATTAGGGTTTTGTGAAGATTCGGGGTTTCGTGAAGATTCGGGTTTTGTGAAGATTCGGGATTTTTGAAGATTACAGTTTCGTGAAGATTCGAGTTTTGTGAAGATTCGAGTTTTGTGAAGATTCGGATTTTGTAAAGATTTAAGTTTTGTGAAGATTCTGGTTTTGTGGAGATTACAGTTTCGTGAAGATTACAGTTTCGTGAAGATTACAGTTTCGTAAAGATTACAGTTTCTGAGTATTCGGGTATTGTGAAGATTACAGCTTCGTGAACTTTCATGCATCCTTGAAGTTGTACATTTCTAGCTGTTTATACACAGTTAAGTTTCATATTGAGACTGCAATATTTCTGTTTTTTGGTACACGTGGGCATGCATGTAGTTTAGATTAGGCGATCCTTTTGATAATTAGTAAGTTCTTCTTTCGCAAGAAAGTTTTGCGCATCGATCTTTTACCTCAAACCCAGTAGGCAGGCAGTACTGTGGGGGGGGGGGGGGGCGAAACTCCTTCCTGGACGCTGACTGTGTCCAAACTTCGAAAGTTACAACAGAGGTGTCGAGAATTCTAAGCTTGTATAAGGCTGTTCATTCCGAAAGGTTCACACTTATCTACCCACTTATAGCCTCCCGGTATGGGTATAGAAAACAGTTGACAGCAATTTGTTACCTTTGCAAGACGTAGCTTTGCCTGTCCCTCTGTGTGTGTGTACCTATTTTTTTGAAGCGTCTTCAGTTGCTTATATGCGAATGTATTGGGCAACAATTTTTTATGTTCGCGTGCAGTTTGTCAGGCCAGCAACAGAAAAAGGTGAAAAGATGAACAATGATGTTGTAACTGAATCTGAAACTTTCTTGAGGTCTGTTGCGGCTACGTCGGTGCGGAGGAAGGAAGTTGCTGCTTTCCACTGACCGCTGCGATGCCTGAATAATTAATGGCCTTCTCTATTCAAAAAATAGTCGAAAATTCCGAGATGAAAGATAGATTACAGGTCACTGCCTATGCCTCTTGATGGCCAAAGATATTGCAAATCTCTATTCTGATCGGCAGATTTTTCTTCAAAGTTAGTTTTAAAACTTAATAAGTATTGCTACAGTCGATTACCCCCGATATGTTGTGTTGATAACTTGGCGACACAATTAGTTAGTAGGTCTAGAAGAACAGAGGCGATCTAGAGGGAGAGATGAAATGTAGAGAGAGATCTAGGAGAGATCTAGAGAGAGATCTAGAGGAAGAGATCTAGAGGGAGAGAGATCTTGAGGGAGAGATCTAGAGGGAGAGAGTAGATATACTGTAGAGGGACAAATCTAGAGGCAGAGATTAAATCTAGATATCAGAGAGATCTAGAGGAAAATATGAGATCTAGAAGGGAAATCTATAGAAGTAGAGATCTAGAGGCAGAGAGGAGATCTCACTCGTACAGGGAGAAATGAGATCTAGAGAGTGGGAGAGAGAGAGAGATTGAGAGGAGATGTAGAAAAGGGCGATTCCATTTTTTTACATTTTACCATGAATAGAGAGTTGGCAAGGAAAAAGCCGATAACACTTCACTCTGTAGGCTCGGTTTTTTGCAAATACAATTCAATCAATTTGTAGCCAAGTTTTTTGCAAACAAAATTTTGTCGCGCAAAAAGTAATCTAAGAGGCCTGCAGGTGCGAGAATTGATCGACGCGCGCCTGCATCCTGTGGGCTGTGAAGAATGCTTTGCTGCTTTTTTTCAACACACTCCATCCACTTCCACGTTAGTCATTTAGTCAGATCTTTCTCTTTCGGCTGGCTCCTTGAAGTGGCTGTCTGTCGCATTCTGGGCAGACCCTACTCGACTCAAGTGCGCGCGAAGGTGGCATATGCGGAATGCATCACACCGCAGAGTCATAGTCGGGCATATAGATCGATGAGTGGCTTGACTTTGGTCTTTTGTTGGCTGGTCCAAGAGTTTGAGCGGACCGCTGACGGGCGTATAGGAAAAACTGACTCTTGCAGAGTGAGACTATGGGGCATTGGCGCAGTCCGGGATGAAGCCGCTTCCGGGGGATGCCAGGCAGAGGTGGCAGGCGCGGTGAAGAGGCTGCGTGGGATTTGTGCCAGAGGGAGAAGGGTAATCCTCAGGCCAGACCAAGGAAGGAAGTTGGGTAAAGGATGTAGATGCGTTGGAGCTGGAGTGACTTTCAGTGGATTCTGTTGATCGACTATTCTCACAGATCTTTTTAGCTTTATCTATCTATCTATCTATCTATCTATCTATCTATCTATCTATCTATCTATCTATCTATCTATCTATCTATCTATCTATCTATCTATCTATCTATCTATCTATCTATCCATCTATCTATCTATCTATCTATCTATCTATCTATCTATCTATCTATCTATCTATCTATCTATCTATCTATCTATCTATCTATCTATCTATCTATCTATCTATCTATCTATCTATCTATCTATCTATCTATCTATCTATCTATCTATCTATCTATCTATCTATCTATCTATCTATCTATCTATCTATCTATCTATCTATCTATCTATCTATCTATCTATCTATCTATCTATCTATCTATCTATCTATCTATCTATGTATCTATCTATCTATCTGTCTATCTATCTATCTATCTATCTATCTATCTATCTATCTATCTATCTATCTATCTATCTATCTATCTATCTATCTATCTATCTATCTATGTATGTATGTATGTATCTATCTATCTATCTATCTATCTATCTATCTATCCATCTATCTATCTATCTATCTATCTATCTATCTATCTATCTATCTATCTATCTATCTATCTATCTATCTATCTATCTATCTATCTATCTATCTATCTATCTATCTATCTATCTATCTATCTATCTATCTATCTATCTATCTATCTATCTATCTATCTATCTATCTATCTATCTATCTATCTATCTATCTATCTATCTATCTATGTATCTATCTATCTATCTGTCTATCTATCTATCTATCTATCTATCTATCTATCTATCTATCTATCTATCTATCTATCTATCTATCTATCTATCTATCTATCTATCTATCTATCTATGTATGTATGTATGTATCTATCTATCTATCTATCTATCTATCTATCTATCTATCTATCTATCTATCTATCTATCTATCTATCTATCTATCTATCTATCTATCTATCTATCTATCTATCTATCTATCTATCTATCTATCTATCTATCTATCTATCTATCTATCTATCTATCTATCTATCTATCTATCTATCTATCTATCTATCTATCTATCTATCTATCTATCTATCTATCTATCTATCTATCTATCTATCTATCTATCTATCCATCTTTATTTCTATCTCGAACTCATTGAGTCTAATCAGTGAAATTACCGTAATTGACATGAATCTACTCATTAATCCTGGATTTTAATGGACTTTTATGTACCAGCCGCACAACAAAGACCCGATCTGTTGCTCATGCGACACACCGTCTTTTTAGCTACTGACAATAATTCAGTGACAAATTTCCTTAGCTCAAATTTTTCTCTTACCGGACGTGAGCCGACAGGGGAGGAGAGAGTTCCAGTTTGAGCAGATTACTTCTCGTATATAGTCAGTCTATACTCATAATTTATTCGGCTTTGAGCTGCCGAGTGTAAATAAAGCGGAGAGTGACAAAACTTCCAGGCATGTGTGCGCTGCCTATAGTTGAGCAATAGTTGAGTCAGCGAGGCCCGGCGGTTGACTCTGGGGGTGGTGGGTGACTGCCCATTTTCAGGTCTCACCTATCCCACGCCAGTCAGCCAGCCTGCTTCCGGTTCTCTGCTAGCTGCTCAAGCTTTTCCCCGGGATCGCGCCTTACAGTTGGGCGAGTATATGGGATTAGGATTAGCGGCTAAGGGCGCTAAGCGAGGATAATGCGAAATCGGGTGAATCTAACAAAAGGAAGACACTGACAGGAACCGTCCTGAAGTTTTTTCTTGCGGTAGAAAAGATTGACTTGACTGGCGCGTTGCGGCTGACATTTTGTCCGGTGTCTTGGGAATTTGAAGGAAGCTATGCCTGTCAGACAGACAGACAGACAGACCGACAGACAGATAGACACTAAGACAGACAGACACTAAGACAGACACTAAGACAGACAGACAGACAGACAGACAGACCGACAGACAGACAGACCGACAGACAGACAGACACTAAGACAGACAGACACTAAGACAGACACTAAGACAGACAGACAGACAGACAGACAGACCGACAGACAGACAGACCGACAGACAGACAGACACTAAGACACTAAGACACTAAGACACTAAGACACTAAGACACTAAGACACTAAGACACTAAGACACTAAGACACTAAGACACTAAGACACTAAGACACTAAGACTGACTGACTGCCTGCCTGCCTGCCTGACTGACTGACTGACTGACTGACTGACTGACTGACTGACTGACTGACTGACTGACTGACTGACTGACTGACTGACTGACTGACTGACTGACTGACTGACTGACTGACTGACTGACTGACTGACTGACTGACTGACTGACTGACTGACTGACTGACTGACTGACTGACTGACTGACTGACTGACTGACTGACTGACTGACTGACTGACTGACTGACTGACTGACTGACTGACTGACTGACTGACTGACTGACTGACTGACTGACTGACTGACTGACTGACTGACTGACTGACTGACTGACTGACTGACTGACTGACTGACTGACTGACTGACTGACTGACTGACTGACTGACTGACTGACTGACTGACTGACTGACTGACTGACTGACTGACTGACTGACTGACTGACTGACTGACTGACTGACTGACTGACTGACTGACTGACTGACTGACTGACTGACTGACTGACTGACTGACTGACTGACTGACTGACTGACTGACTGACTGACTGACTGACTGACTGACTGACTGACTGACTGACTGACTGACTGACTGACTGACTGACTGACTGACTGACTGACTGACTGACTGTCCCAATGCTACCTGTCTGTTATGGAGAATCGCTGAAGTGGACCATCCGAACTTCGGGTGAAGAGACGGGCGGACAGAATTTCGTCATTCGCTCATCCCAAATCGGACTGAGAGGCCTCCCCACAGGGCGGCATAATAGAAAAAAAATTCCGAGGCAACGAACGATGGTTAAAACTGGAGTGGAGCCTGGAGAGCCAAGAGGCGTGCAGTTTAAAAGCCAGGCGACAATTCCCCGGCGTAAGGGGGGGAGTTGCTATGGCGGCTTGATTACAGGCTCCCGGCGGGGAGTCGGTGGGCCTCTTAAACTGAACCGAACTGCCCATGCAGGCGGCTTCCCTCGAATATTTTCTAGGAAGGAAAAATGGGGGGTTGGAGAGTTGCCGGTGCGCGGTGTCGAAGGGGTGTGACTCAATCTGTAAACAAGGAGGGGAGCGAGGCGAGATGCGAATGTATGAGGGGTATTTTAGAAATATATAATGGGAAGAAGAAGCAGAAGTTTCCCCGTCAAGAGAGAGGCCGGTTCTCCCTACGGCCATTTTTGCCGGCAATCGAATATTGGGGATTGCCTTCCGCAATACAGGCTCTCTCCGTCCCCACCTACTGGGACCTGGGCGACATCGAGAGCGAGACAGAGAGGAATATGCGTAGGAAGGAAATGAAGGTGCCAGGTTGCGCGTGTTTTGCTGCTCCTCCCGATTCGAGGATTCGGTCTTGGTCGAGGGGGATGATTCATTTCTGTTTGACTGGATGACTCGCATCGGCTTGTGTGGCATCCTCTTCTGCCGCCAATTCTGGCTGGGGTTTCTGAACTTCCCTCGCTATAATTAATATCTCAGCTGGTGCCTCCTATGGAAGGATTGATTGGATTGGGTCTTTGTGCGCCGCGCCGTGTCCGTCTGTCCTTCCTTGTCTACTATTCTTGAATCTTCCATAGTTGTAACGATTCTATAGTTATGAAATATTTTCCACAGGATAAAGAAGAACAAAGACTGCCGAATTGAGGGTTAGAAATAATGAGCAAGCCAAAAAGTTAAACGCCTCAACAGGACGCTCCGTACAAAAAAATTGGTTGATTGGTTGTGAAGATTTGGGTTGAGAAGATTCTGGTTTGTGAAGATTCTGGGTTGTGAAGATTCTAGGTTGTGAATATTCCAGGTTGTGAATATTCTAGGTTGTGAATATTCCAGGTTGTGAATATTCTAGGTTGTGAATATTCTAGGTTGTGAATATTCTAGGTTGTGAAGATTCTAGGTTGTGATGATTATAGGTTGTGAAGATTCTAGGTTGTGAAGATTCTGGGTTGTGAAGATTCTAGGTTGTGAAGATTCTAGGTTGTGAAGATTCTGGGTTGTGAAGATTCTAGGTTGTGAAGATTCTAGGTTGTGAATATTCTAGGTTGTGAATATTCTAGTTTGTGAATATTCTAGGTTGTGAATATTCTGGGTTGTGAAGATTCTAGGTTGTGAATATTCTAGGTTGTAAAGATTCTAGGTTGTGAAGATTCTAGGTTGTGAATATTCTAGGTTGTGAAGATTCTGGGTTGTGAAGATTCTAGGTTGTAAAGATTTTAGGTTGTGAAGATTCTGGTTAGTGAATATTCTGGTTTGTGAATATTCTGGTTTGTGAAGGTGAAGGTGAAGTTTCAGTTATTCTTACACACCAGAGATTCCGAATTAGACACTTAGTCATCGTGTCACTGCAAACGCCTTCTCTATCTTACTTCCCCTGACACTGAAAAAGGGTACGGTAAGAGATTAGCTTCATCAAACCAGTCCCCCAGCATCACTGAGCAGTCATTCCGGCGCGCAACTTCTCACGGCTTCTCAAGTTCTCACAATTTTCATTTCTCGGAGGGTCCAGATTCCTCGCTGATTTGAATTAGCATATTTTAGCTATTAAATGCAAATCTGATCTGTGAGATAGCAGCTCCCCCGAGCCGCGATGATCCGAGGAGAGTCAAAGAAAATCCCGTTTTATATAGAGAGATTTGGCGGCTCGCTGGAGAGTGTGATAATAAATATGATTATCTTATGTGTCCGATTTGCAATTCATGAGCACACAAATTCTGTTATAGTATTCATTTATAGATAATATATATACTGAGTATGCAGTAACTACAAATTAATTAAATTTATTTCTACTTTCAGACGTCAAATGCGGCAACGGAGCTGCCGGAGTTGCTGCGCAATCCGCAACGACTTTTAGAGTCTTGCACTAGAAATGTCAATTGCCGAGGGGTGAGTGTGTCTTGCGTACGGGCCAGTGCTGACTTTTCACTGACCACTCACGAGTACCACTTGAGCAGGAGCCGTGCTATCACTGATAAAGAGATAGATAGATAGATAGATAGATAGATAGATAGATAGATAGATAGATAGATAGATAGATAGATAGATAGATAGATAGATAGATAGATAGATAGATAGATAGATAGATAGATAGATAGATAGATAGATAGATAGATAGATAGATAGATAGATAGATAGATAGATAGATAGATAGATAGATAGATAGATAGATAGATAGATAGATAGATAGATAGATAGATAGATAGATAGATAGATAGATAGATAGATAGATAGATAGATAGATAGATAGATAGATAGATAGATAGATAGATAGATAGATAGATAGATAGATAGATAGATAGATAGATAGATAGATAGATAGATAGATAGATAGATAGATAGATAGATAGATAGATAGATAGATAGATAGATAGATAGATAGATAGATAGATAGATAGATAGATAGATAGATAGATAGATAGATAGATAGATAGATAGATAGATAGATAGATAGATAGATAGATAGATAGATAGATAGATAGATAGATAGATAGATAGATAGATAGATAGATAGATAGATAGATAGATAGATAGATAGATAGATAGATAGATAGATAGATAGATAGATAGATAGATAGATAGATAGATAGATAGATAGATAGATAGATAGATAGATAGATAGATAGATAGATAGATAGATAGATAGATAGATAGATAGATAGATAGATAGATAGATAGATAGATAGATAGATAGATAGATAGATAGATAGATAGATAGATAGATAGATAGATAGATAGATAGATAGATAGATAGATAGATAGATAGATAGATAGATAGATAGATAGATAGATAGATAGATAGATAGATAGATAGATAGATAGATAGATAGATAGATAGATAGATAGATAGATAGATAGATAGATAGATAGATAGATAGATAGATAGATAGATAGATAGATAGATAGATAGATAGATAGGCTGTCCGGGCGTGAACCCTAAATTAATTTGGCCTTTCGCCGCGGAATCGAACTAAGGCGCTGCCGGCCGCCACGGCCGCCACTTAAATCCTGTTCGTCATATGAGAAGCGCCAGTCTCATTTATCAGCCTCCCAGCTTCTCCCAGCAATTATCAGCGGCAGACTCCTGAGAGTCTGAGCGAGAGGATATCCCTTAACTACCAGAACTCGAATTTTTCCCCTGCGTGTTACGTCATCACAGCACGACGCTAGGCTAGCTACGAAGCAAAGTTGAGAATTTGAGACACTTTGAACTGCTTCTTCGTCCCGCGGGAAAGAGGAGACTTATCAATTTGTGCGCTGTCAACTCTCGGAATTGCACGAAAGTGTTGGAAAAAACTAGAATTAACAGTTGCCATCTTGCTCTGCTTGGATGTCGAAGTTGGGCTGATCTAGAGCAAGAAGCATTAGCTCCCATTGGTAGCATTAAGCTTGCGAAGTATAGTGGTAAGGTCATGTTGACTCGAGAGTCTAGTGACAAGGCCTCAGTAGAGTGAAAAGAAAAGAAAGAGAGAGAGAGAGGGAATGACAAGGGAGAGTGACGAGGGAGAAGCTTAGAGAGAGAGAGGTAGTGACAAGGAAGAGTGACGAGAGTGATGAGAGTCAGCTGGCCTCCTGAGCAATCAAGTTGCACACATCGCACACAGCAGAGTCTTATTAAAGTTGACCCTTACAGCCGGACACATGACGGCTGTCCTTATGTTTCTTATCTCTCCCCCTTTTTAAATGTCTTTTTTCATCAAAAGCTGTAGCGTCCTGCTGGTGTGCGATCTTAATCTAAGCGAGTGGACTCCAGAAAAAAGATGGATGAAGTCAATAAAATGAAATTCTTGCAGTTTCGCCTGCCGCCGCCACCGGCGCGACGTGATTTATTGCTTGAACATTTCTTGCGGTTAGGGAAAGAGGCTCAGGATTTTGTGTTACATCCCTCGACAGGGGACTTCATAAATCAGGTCAAGATAAAAAGAGACGGCCCTCAGATCAGCTCAGCTCAGCTCAGCTGAGGCAGTGACCAAACGAAACAACTTCTTCATCATCATAATTACAAAGTGCAGTTCGTCCTGGCGGCCGGGGGCCCCCGCAATCTTGCCGATGGCCGAGATGCCGAGGAGATGGATTGAGATCGGGTTGAGAGTGCCGAGCGAGTGACCGCCCCAACATCGCGGCGGGATTGGGATAAAAATGGATTTCGCCCGCGGGGGAAAATTCTCAGACCTCTGCTAGCCAAGTCGGTCAGTAATCAGATTTTCACTAGCGCGAGAACGCTTCGCTTCTGCATTCTTGCCTATTGCGCCTCTTAGCTGATGTTGTTACTGCACGGCTGGTCTCTTAGTGGTCAAGCTGTATTCTTTGCCTCGGCAAATACCATGTATGGCACTACAAACAGGGGTCTTCTCTTATCTGGGTAGTGGCACATTTTTATTCATATTTTATTTATGACACTTCACGAACTCATGTCAGACTTCATGGCATTATGCTAGACAGGCTACACGAACTCATGTCAGACTTCATGGCATTATGCTAGACAGACTACACGAACTCATGTCAGACTTCATGGCATTATGCTAGACAGACTACACGAACTCATGTCAGACTTCATGGCATTATGCTAGACAGGCTACACGAAATCATGTCAGACTTCATGGCATTATGCTAGACAGACTACACAAAATAATGTCAGACTTCATGGCATTATGCTAGACAGACTACACGAACTCATGTCAGACTTCATGGCATTATGCTAGACAGGCTACACGAAATCATGTCAGACTTCATGGCATTATGCTAGACAGACTACACGAACTCATGTCAGACTTCAATGGCATTATGCTAGACAGACTACACGAACTCATGTCAGACTTCATGGCATTATGCTAGACAGACTACACGAACTCATGTCAGACTTCATGGCATTATGCTAGACAGACTACACGAACTCATGTCAGACTTCATGGCATTATGCTAGACAGACTACACGAACTCATGTCAGACTTCATGGCATTATGCTAGACAGACTACACGAACTCATGTCAGACTTCATGGCATTATGCTAGACAGACTACACGAAGTCATGTCAGACTTCTCGGTATCATGTCGGACTTCACCGAAATCATGTCAAGACTTCAGACATCATTGCCGTTTGCTCGTACTATATAAACAGTTTTAATTACAATAAACTCAAATGCGGTATAACGATTAATTTTATTTCTTCTTTCAGTGCCTCGCGGCCACCTGGTTTCATCCTCGACTGGCGGTGTGCCAACGCGATTGCAAGGTAAGGTTGAGCTGATCTACATGTATATATGATCAAAATAGTTAATTTGCATGACTATAGCCATGCGACACAATGGATCAAAATAGATGAAATTTAGTCTAGAAGTTGTCCAATGTCTATTGTTATATTGCAGGAAACGGAAAGCGAATTATTGATGGCAGACACCAGGGGCACATCTCTCTCTCTCTCTCTCTCTCTCTGTGTTTTTTCAAAGCCATTCTTTATGCCTGATTTCATCTTTCTTCTCCAACTGCATCTTGGACTTTTCTTCGTTTCGTGTATTGTCTGAGCTTCCTGTCTTGAGATTCTCCCATCATCCTTTTACTAAATAAACTTCTTTTGGTTTCTGATCTAAATGTAGAACACATGCGTACCAGAGCAGGCTATTGATTCGATCTCTTCTTCTCGATTCGTTGATGTTTAAGATGCAAATAACTCGGGATCAGCTGATTAAGATTCGGGATCAGCTATTATGGGATTAGGGATCAGCTGTTATGGGATTCGGGATCAGCTGATTAAGATTTGGGATCAGCTATTATGGGATTAGGGATCAGCTGTTATGGGATTCGGGATCAGCTATTATGGGATTCGGATCAGCTGTTATGGGATTCGGGATCAGCTATTATGGGATTCGGGATCAGCTGTTATGGGATTCGGGATCAGCTATTATGGGATTCGGGATCAGCTATTATGGGATTCGGGATCAGCTGTTATGGGATTCGGGATCAGCTATTATGGGATTCGGGATCAGCTAATTAAGATTCGGGATCAGCTGATTAGGATTCGGGATCAGCTGATTAAGATTCGGGATCAGCTGTTATGGGATTCGGGATCAGCTGTTATGGGATTCGGGATCAGCTGTTATGGGATTCGGGATCAGCTGTTATGGGATTTGGGATCAGCTGTTATGGGATTCGGGATCAGCTGTTATGGGATTCGGGACCAGTCAGTAGGGAATATCAATCAGTTACTCATACTTATTGATACTCGCCGGAATTTGCATAACATTCTACATGTAATACACGTTGCATCCAGTGTACCTCTTCATCATCAATGACTGGGTGCACCTCCTGCGGAAGCTGTCCTAGCTGCTAATGTAGAATAGAAAAGTTATTTTCTGCACTGCGAGTCTGAGGAAACAGCGAAAGGAAATGATTATTGCACAACTTCACTGCCACTACAGCTTGGCCTGAGCACACTTAGACTTGGTTTGACTGGCTGACTGACTGACTGACTGCTCAAGCATTTAGTCAACCTTCCCAAGTATTAGCTGAGCTGGAGTACGCTTCCATATAGGCTTCCGTGCAGTCTCCGCACCATTTTTCATTCTAAAGTGACGTCGAGCACGCGAATGAGGCTCTTGTTGTTTGTTAAAACAACTTCCTGAACGAGCTGTGTTCTGCTTTCTATTTTTTCTCCATAATGGAGAGGGCCATGCAGTGTGATGTAATATTACACATTGTTTGGTAGACCTATGTGTAAGTATGCTGTATGCGATCATTGAGCTGTGTGAAATCTGTTTTGATTGGATTAATATAGACTTTTGAAATACTTCGACTTCAGAAATCTTTGACATTTTGTACACCTGAATGTGGATTTGATCGCTTAGAGCGTAACAAATATTAATTACGAGTATATGGATTATACTTTAATTTATGTGAAAATTACGGCTTGCGATTTGAGCTGCAGGCGACATCCAAGTAGACTCACTTTTAAGTAGACGCATTCTATATCTGTCTCTCCCTCTCCATCTCCATCTCTCTCCCTCCTTCTTCCTCTCCATATCTCCATATCTCCCTAGCTCCATCTCTCTCCCTCCTTCTTCCTCTCCATATCTCCCTAGCTCCATCTCCCTCTCTCTCTCCCTCCCTCTCCCTCTCCATATCTCTCTAGCTCCATCTCCCTCTCTCTCCCTCCCTCTCCCTCTCCATATCTCCCTAGCTCCATCTCCCTCTCTCTCCCTCCCTCTCCCTCTCCATATCTCTCTAGCTCCATCTCCCTCTCTCTCCCTCCTTCTTCCTCTCCATCTCCATATCTCCCTAGCTCCATCTCTCTCCCTCCTTCTTCCTCTCCATATCTCCCTAGCTCCATCTCTCTCCCTCCTTCTTCCTCTCCATATCTCTCTAGCTCCATCTCCCTCTCTCTCCCTCCCTCTCCCTCTCCATATCTCCCTAGCTCCATCTCTCTCCCTCTTTCTTCCTCTCCCTCTCCATATCTCCCTAGCTCCATCTCTCTCCCTCCTTCTTCCTCTCCATATCTCTCTAGCTCCATCTCTCTCCCTCCTTCTTCCTCTCCATATCTCCCTAGCTCCATCTCTCTCCCTCCTTCTTCCTCTCCATATCTCTCTAGCTCCATCTCCCTCTCTCTCCCTCCCTCTCCCTCTCCATATCTCCCTAGCTCCATCTCTCTCCCTCTTTCTTCCTCTCCCTCTCCATATCTCCCTAGCTCCATCTCTCTCCCTCCTTCTCCCTCTCCATCTCCATATCTCCCTAGCTCCATCTCTCTCCCTCCTTCTTTCTCTCCATCTCCATGTTTCCCTAGCTTTATCTCTCCTGAACTCCCTCTCGATTTCTTCTTAGCTCCATCTCCCTCTGCGTCTCTCTTTCTCTCTCTCCGTCTCTCTCCCTAGCTCCACCGCCCTCTCTACGCTTTACCAACTTTACGAGTATGTACCAAAGCTGTCATTCCAATCAAATTTTCTTAGTTTCAAAACAGCAGACGAGCATTCCATCTTCGTCCAGCATTTCCCCGAAACAGCGCTGCTGTCTTGCAGCCCAGAACAGCAATAGCGGATAGCAAGTGAAGTTAGGTAGGTTATATTTTTCACCCGTCTGGTTAAACGATTTCACACATTGAAAAATAGGCTTTGAAAAAAAGCTGAACGGGTGGGGGAAAGTTTTAGCCCAGGAAATAGAAATTATCCCTCCCCCTGGCCAAAAAACTTCGGCCATGGCCTCAGACCGGCCAATAATTCTCCCTTCAACCCCGCGGCTTTTTGTTGTGGGGGGGAGGCTTTTCGTGTCAGCCGACACACGCACAACACATCCCAGACAACGCTTGTTGCTGTGAAGTTTTTTGTCTGTGTCAATCAAACTTCCCTTCAGTTCTGTCCCTGCCCCTGCCCCTCTGTCCCATCCAGCCTCGATCGAGGGGAGGCACATTCGGCATTCGAAAGCCATGGGGTTTTGACCAGTAGTTTTGGTCAAACTCCCTCGACTGAGGCTGATGATGATGGTGACGAATTGAAAAAAATGGAGGCAGAGGCTGGAAGAGTTCGGTTAGAGCATGTGTTTTATCTCTCTCTCTCTCTCTCTCTCTCTCTCTCTCTGTGTCTCTGTGCTGGGGGCGCCAGCGAGGCGCACAGGGCGTCGCCGCAACCAGAAAAGTCCCTACTGCGTAGAGAGAACAAGCTGTGAAGCCAGCAGCGTGAAATGAAAATTAATAATTTTTTTGCAGTTCAGTTAGGTTGAACTGACGTCTGTTTTGTTGGACAGTTCTATGTGTACTTCTTAGATCATTGATTATGCGTTCAGTCTGCATAAATGTATCAGGCTGTCCTCAGTGTACACATTAGTGTGCTCCGTGTGTATATCAGTGTGCTCAATTGTACATATCAGTGTGCTCAGTGTACACATATCAGTGTGCTCAGTGTACACATATCAGTGTGCTCAGTGTACACATATCAGTGTGCTTAGTGTACACATATCAATGTGCTCAGTTGTACACATATCAGTGTGCTCAGTGTACACATATCAGTGTGCTCAGTTGTACACATATCAGTGTGCTCAGTGTACATATCAGTGTGCTCAGTTGTACATATCAGTGTGCTCAATTGTACATATCAGTGTGCTCAGCTCTGCATATCAGTGTGCTCAGTTGTACATATCAGTGTGCTCAGTTATACATATCAGTGTGCTCAGTGTACACATATCAGTGTGCTCAGTGTACACATATCAGTGTGCTCAGTGTACACATATCAGTGTGCTCAGTTGTACATATCAGTGTGCTCAGTTGTACATATCAGTGTGCTCAATTGTACATATCAGTGTGCTCAGCTATGCATATCAGTGTGCTCAGTTGTACATATCAGTGTGCTCAGTTATACATATCAGTGTGCTCAGTGTACACATATCAGTGTGCTCAGTGTACACATATCAGTGTGCTCAGTGTACACATATCAGTGTGCTCAGTTGTACATATCAGTGTGCTCAGTTGTACATATCAGTGTGCTCAATTGTACATATCAGTGTGCTCAGCTATGCATATCAGTGTGCTCAGTTGTACATATCAGTGTGCTCAGTTATACATATCAGTGTGCTCAGCTATGCATATCAGTGTGCTCAATTGTACATATCAGTGTGCTCAGTTGTACATATCAGTGTGCTCAGTGTACACATCCGTGTGCTCAGTGTACACATCCGTGTGCTCAGTGTACACATAAATCCGGGCACTATATTGGCGGTATACATAAAATAATATATTATAGATTTACTCAGCAAAATATTAATTACTTTTTCTCTTGAAAGTTTATGACTGGAAGCGGCATCAGCAGCAGTGTGTGCTCAGACTAAAAAAGCAAAGATTTCTAATACCAACTGGCATCATAGGGACGGTAGTAAATTCAGCCTACCAGCGTATCACTCGCGGCTGGCGAAAAAGCGTTAAAAAAACTGCCGACCACCCAGAGCAGGAAGCGAAATTGAGAAATCGCAGAGAGAAAAATGGGAGAAATCAAAGGCTGTTTCCCAACCAAGGCGGGAATCGAATCTTTCTGTTTAGGGTAGGATAGATATACGGGTGGCTTTTCGATACGTTTTTTAGACTTAGTCCCGGAAATGGGTCACCCCGCGTCAGGGACAGCTGTAAGGATAGGGGATTATTTATTATTTAAGTATCGAATCTGCGGCGGCCGCTATTGAACTCTCCCTCTCTCCCCCCTCTCTCTCTCTCCCTGATGATTTCACTTCCTCCATGGCGGCTGCTGTTTCAAGATTCTTTGAACGGTGACAAAATATGGGATTGGGTTCGTTTTTGACAGCTCTGATAGAAAGTGGAGAGAGAAAAATATTTTATATATGTTTTGCTACCTTTGATCTTGCTTGCTTAAGAAAATTTCGTATGGATTAATGTATGTTGGTGGATAGGTGAGATGTTAGATGGGTTAAATGGAAGATAGGTGAGATGGTAGTTATGTGAGATGGTAGAAAATTGATATGGTAGATAGGTGAGATGGTAGATGAGTGAGATGGTAGATGAGTGAGATGGTAGATAGGTGAGATGGTAGAAAGGTGAGATTTTAGATAGGTGAGATGGTAGATAGGTGAGATGGTAGATAGGTGAGATGGTAGATAGGTGAGATGGTAGATAGGTGAAATGGTAGATAGATGAGATGGTAGACAGGGAAAACAGTAGATAACCAAGAAGGTGCGATGGGATACCGCTGGGAACTGAGACATTCTCATCGATGCGGTAATCCTTCAAGCCAAAAGACCAGCTAGGCTATAAAAAACAAACTCAATACTCGAACTCGCAGGACTCAATCTACTGCGAGCAGTCCTGCAAGCGTCTCCGTTCGATCGCTTCGAATCGTCCGGGCACCTGCCCCGGGGTCACCGACCCCCGCCTTGTCGCATGCAGCTCCGCCTGCAACACCGACGCGGACTGCGTGTTCGCCGACAGCTACAAGTGCTGCGACACCGGCCTCTGCCGCGCCTGCCGCCCTCCGGCCCTGTCAGGACGCGACTATCAAAACCAATTATCAGCGTTGCCAAGGCAACCGCAAGCGCGGCTGGTAATTAACAGGGGAGTGAGCGGCAGCCTAGTGCTGACTTGGTCGTCGGGAAACTCAACGACAGAGCAGCGGTCGAGGGACCCTGTGGTCTATGCTGTTCAGGCTCGCTACATGGTAGGTCGCAGGTTCGAGCCCAGTCGAGCCAGCGGCTGGCAGAATGTCAGCCTGGTTGTCGGAGACGCAGTGGCCGTGGAAGAGGTCAGGTCAGGTCACATCTACCAGTTCAGGGTGGCTGCAGTCAGCCGGCTTGGCACCAGGGGTTTCGGCGCTCCGTCGGCGCCCTACTCAAGCGAAGCGCCGCCGCAGGCGCCAGGCGCGCCCAGTAGTTTAAGCGAGGGCCGATTGAGAATCTACTCGAGCGGTCGGGTGAGCGTTCGAGTTCACTGGGAGCCGCCTACAGCTCACGAGCTGCCCGTGCACCTGTACCAGGTAAGGGGTTAACGGGATGTAGGGATTTAAATTGATTTTGGGATCTAGATATTGATTTTGGGATCTAGATATTGATTTTGGGATCTAGATATTGATTTTGGGATCTAGATATTGATTTTGGGATCCAGATATTGATTTTGGGATCCAGATATTGATTTTGGGATCTGGATATTAATTTTGGTATCCATACATTGATTTTGGGATCCATATATTGATTTTAGAACCTATATATTGATTTTGGGATCTAGATATTAATTACGGGATCTAGATATTGATTATGGGATCTAGAAATTGATTTTGGAATCAAGATATTGATTTTGGGATCTAGATATTGATTTTGGGATCTAGATATTGATTTTGGGATCTGGATATTGATTTTGGGATCTGGATATTGATTTTGGGATCCAGATATTGATTTTGGGATCCAAATATTGATTTTGGGATCCAGATATTGATTTTGGGACCTACGCTCGTAGATATTGGTTTTAGGACCTAGATATTGATTTTGGGATCCAGATATTGATTTTGGGATCTGGATATTGATTTTGGGATCCAGATATTGATTTTGGGATCCAGATATTGATTTTGGGATCCAGAAATTGATTTTGGGATCCAGATATTGATTTTGGGATCCAGATATTGATTTTGGGATCCAGATATTGATTTTGGGATCCAGATATTGATTTTGGGATCCAGATATTGATTTTGGGATCCAGATATTGATTTTGGGATCCAGATATTGATTTTGGGATCCAGATATTGATTTTGGGATCCAGATATTGATTTTGGGATCCAGATATTGATTTTGGGATCCAGATATTGATTTTGGGATCCAGATATTGATTTTGGGATCCAGATATTGATTTTGGGATCCAGATATTGATTTTGGGATCCAGATATTGATTTTGGGATCCAGATATTGATTTTGGGATCCAGATATTGATTTTGGGATCCAGATATTGATTTTGGGATCCAGATATTGATTTTGGGATCCAGATATTGATTTTGGGATCCAGATATAAATCTACGAGCGAAGAATAATTTTGAGATATTTTTCACAATCGCGGCTTTCAGATCCGCTGGGCCAAGGACCACGGATTTGTGAACTCGGACGGTTCTGTGTTGTCCGTGACTCGATTCAGCAACTCCAGGCCTGCTGTGAGTACGAAGCAGAGTATATCTTACTTAATTGTCTTGAGCACTGTTGTTGTTTTAATGCGATTTAATTTGACCCATTCGTCAAATGATATTTCCCACTGACAGAATGCCAGAAGCTATCTGATTGAGAACCTTGAGCCTGGAGCGTCCTACAAAGTTGAGGTGAGTTCTTTAACTATCAATTTATCTATCTATCAGATCTATGATCAATCTGTCAGGTCTATGATCAATCTGCCAGTCTATGATCATTCTATCAGGTCTATGATCAACCTGTCAGGTCTATGATCAATCTGCCAGTCTATGATCATTCTATCAGATCTATGATCAACCTGTCAGGTCTATGATCAATCTGTCACTCTATGTTCATTCTATCAGGTCTTTGATCAATCTGCCAGTCTATGATCAATCTATCAGGTCTATGATCAATCTGTCACTCTATGTTCATTCTATCAGGTCTATGATCAATCTATCAGATCTATGATCAATCTGTCAGTCTATGATCATTCTATCAGGTCTATGATCAATATATCAGTTCTATGATCAATCTCTTAGTCTATGATCAATCTATCAGTTCTATGATCAATCTATCGATCTATCAATCTATCAGGTCAATTATCAATCAATCAGTCAATAATGAAACTATCAATTACTGATAATCTATGAATCTGTCAACCCAGTAATTCATCAGTATGCCAATATTTCACCCGTGTGCAAAGCAACCCTAATGATTCGCAAAAAAGACTTGAAGGTGCAGCCCAGCACTCCAGCAATTAATTAAATTAAACGGTTGCAAAACCCGAACCCCAGCGTGTTGACAATAAACCTGAATCTGCATGATCCCACTAAACTCCTGTGAGTCCCTATTCGACCCATCATTCCTAGGCTTGTCGCGAAAACTGCGCCAATAACTTTTTTTATCTATTCGCCGCAGTCATAAACGCCCCCCCCACCCCCAGTTTAGCTGGCACAGAGACATTTTCAGCATTTATTTCGGTTAGAAAGAGACAGAAATGGTCATCCTGAGCCCGCATCCTGCTAGGGGTGACGAAATTATTGCAAGGGGGCATTATAAAATTGCTGCGGGAATGTGAGAGAGGACATTGTAAAATATCTAAGTTTGCCCCATCCCCCACTCCAGTTATAGAAGTCATAATTGACTTAATAGGCGGGAACGGGATGGATAGTAGCTATAGGGGGCTTTTATTGCCCACTTTTTGCTGATGGCTGGGTCCTTAAGCCTCTGGCACCGAGCAATATTTATATCTTTATATCTGCCTTTTATCATTATATTTTACCCGGAAGATTCTTTGACTTTTACTTTAAGTAGTGTCAAAAGTGTTTCAAAATAAAAATCTATATTCTTTTTACATTCTATAATCCTTTCTATCCAGAATAGCATTCTAATCTGCATTCTAATCTACAATCTAATCTGCATTCTAATCTACATTCTAATCTGCATTCTAATCTACATTCTAATCTACATTCTAATCTGCATTCTAATCTGCATTCTAATCTGCATTCTAATCTGCATTCTAATCTGCATTCTAATCTACAATCTAACCTGCATTCTATTCTGCATTCTAATCTGCATTCTAATCTACATTCTAATCTGCATTCTAATCTGCATTCTAATCTGCATTCTAATCTACAATCTAATCTGCATTCTAATCTGCATTCTAATCTGCATTCTAATCTGCAATTTAATCAAATTTTAATCCCCCAGGTCCGCGCCGCCTCACTCTGGGGCGACGAGACTCTACTGGGGCCGCCCAACAGCATCTACGTGAGCACGCCGCAGCCCGCCCGGACGCCCCAGCTGCCCAGCAGTCGCGATCGTCCAGGATCCAGTTCAGGCGGCGACAGCACCGACAATGACGAAGCCTGCTCTACTGCCGTGTCCGCTTCGTCCTACGATCAGCTGACTGCCGCTCAACCCGGCTCCCCCACTCCGCTGCACATTCAGCAGCCAGTTTACGACAATGGCCAGCTGACTGTCCGCATGCTCATCCTGGGGGTGTCTGTCGGCAGCGAGGAGACGCTCTACAGGGTGCTGTGGCGGCGGCGGGTTTGCATCGACTCGCCCGGCAACGGCAAACTGTTCCAGATGACGGTGGTGGCGGAGGTGAGTGTCTGTCTGTCTGTCTGTCTGTCTGTCTGTCTGCCTGCCTGTCTGTCTGTCTGTCTGTCTGTCTGTATGTCTGTCTGTCTGTCTGTCTGTCTGCCTGTCTGTCTGTCTGTCTGTCTGTCTGTCTGCCTGCCTGTCTGTCTGTCTGCCTGTCTGTCTGTCTGTCTGTCTGTCTGTCTGTCTGCCTGCCTGTCTGTCTGTCTGTCTGTCTGCCTGCCTGTCTGTCTGTCTGTCTGCCTGCCTGTCTGTCTGTCTGTCTGTCTGTCTGTCTGTCTGACCCACCATCTTTCCCAACTCTTTCAGCGCGGCTACTTCCAGCTGACTCAGCTGCAGTTCAACTGCCGCTATTTCGTCCGCCTCATCCCCATGGATTCGCCGGCTTCGAAGCGGCGCCTTCGAAACATCACCGCCTGCTTTCGGACACCCTCTTGCGACGAAGTCAAATTGGCCAGCGGCTCGCCACCACCCGAGCAGTGTCCTGCCGCACTGGGTGAGCGTCCTGCACCCATCCCTGCACCCATACCTACAACCATCCCTGCACCCATCCCTGCACCCATCCCTGCACCCATCCCTGCACCCATCCCTGCACCCATCCCTGCACCCATCCCTGCACCCATCCCTGCACCTATCACTGCACCCATCCCTGCACCCAACCCTGCACCCATCCCTGCACCAACCCTGCACCCATCCCTGCACCCATCCCTGCACCTATCACTGCACCCATCCCTGCACCCAACCCTGCACCCATCCCTGCACCAACCCTGCACCCATCCCTGCACCCATCCTTGCACTCAACCCTGCACCCATCCCTGCACCAACCCTGCACCCATCCCTGCACCCATCCCTACATCGATCCCTGCACCCGTCCCTGCACCCATCCCTGCGCCCATCCCTTGCGCCAGTCCTTACGAAGTCAATAATCCTCTTCATAATTCCCCATTTCTCTAATCCCTATTTTGCAGAAACGCAGCTGCCGGAGCCTCCTGGTCGCATCCAGGTGCGCCAACTTGCCCAGACCGGTAGCGGAAACGACCTTCTCAGCTACCTGGTCACCTGGACTCCGGCGGCATCGGCGGGGACCACCGCTTCGGATAGTTCGACTTCGCATCGGCGTCGTCGAGGTCGAGGAACGTCGATCAGCGGCTACTGCGTCGTCTGGGGGCCCCGTCTAGAGGAGCCGGTCAGCCAGTCCAGCTACCTGGCCGCCTCAGCTGGTGGCCGAGGGGCGGCGTCGGCTGCGGCAAGATCGGCGCCTGCGGCAAGCGCCAAGTCTTCAGGCGTCGTCGGTGGCGCGGATGGAGGCAACGTGAACGGCGGCCTCTACCCGCAGATGGACCCGGATAGGGCTGTGACTCGGGTGCTGCCGCCGGTGAGTGGGTTCTGTCTTGCTGTGCGATGTAGCTGAGAGTGAAATGGGTGAGATTGACAAGGGTGAGAGTGACAAGGGTGAGAGTGACATGGGTGAGGGTGACAAGGGTGAGAGTGACATGGGTGAGAGTGACAAGGGTGAGAGTGACATGGGTGAGAGTGACATGGGTGAGATTGACAAGGGTGAGAGTGACATGGGTGAGAGTGACATGGGTGAGAGTGACAAGGGTGAGAGTGACATGGGTGAGAGTGACAAGGGTGAGAGTGACATGGGTGAGAGTGACAAGGGTGAGAGTGACATGGGTGAGAGTGACATGGGTGAGATTGACAAGGGTGAGAGTGACAAGGGTGAGAGTGACATGGGTGAGAGTGACAAGGGTGAGAGTGACAAGGGTGAGAGTGACATGGGTGAGAGTGACAAGGGTGAGAGTGACAAGGGTGAGAGTGACATGGGTGAGAGTGACATGGGTGAGAGTGACACAGGTGAGAGTAACACAGGGTAGAGTGATACAGGTGAGAGTGACACAGGTGAGAGTGATACGTGTAAGAGTGACACAGGTGAGAGTGAGACAGGTGAGAGTGATACAGGTGAGAGTGACACAGGTGAGAGTGATACGTGTAAGAGTGACACAGCTGAGAGTGACACAGGTGAGAGTGATACGTGTAAGAGTGACACAGGTGAGAGTGACACAGGTGAGAGTGACACAGGTGAGAGTGGCACAGGTGAAAGTGACACAGGTGAGAGTGTTATGGGTGAGAGTGACATGGTGAAAGTGACATGGGTGAGAGTGACATGGGTGAGAGTGACATGGGTGAGATTGACAAGGGTGAGAGTGACATGGGTGAGAGTGACATGGGTGAGAGTGACAAGGGTGAGAGTGACATGGGTGAGAGTGACAAGGGTGAGAGTGACATGGGTGAGATTGACAAGGGTGAGAGTGACATGGGTGAGAGTGACAAGGGTGAGAGTGACATGGGTGAGAGTGACATGGGTGAGATTGACAAGGGTGAGAGTGACAAGGGTGAGAGTGACATGGGTGAGAGTGACAAGGGTGAGAGTGACAAAGGTGAGAGTGACATGGGTGAGAGTGACAAGGGTGAGAGTGACAAGGGTGAGAGTGACATGGGTGAGAGTGACATGGGTGAGAGTGACACAGGTGAGAGTAACACAGGGTAGAGTGATACAGGTGAGAGTGACACAGGTGAGAGTGATACGTGTAAGAGTGACACAGGTGAGAGTGAGACAGGTGAGAGTGATACAGGTGAGAGTGACACAGGTGAGAGTGATACGTGTAAGAGTGACACAGGTGAGAGTGACGCAGGTGAGAGTGACACAGGTGAGAGTGGCACAGGTGAAAGTGACACAGGTGAGAGTGTTATGGGTGAGAGTGACATGGTGAGAGTGACATGGGTGAGAGTGACACAGGTGAGAGTGATACAGGTGAGAGTGACACAGGTGAGAGTGATACGTGTAAGAGTGACACAGGTGAGAGTGACACAGGTGAGAGTGACACAGGTGAGAGTGGCACAGGTGAAAGTGACACAGGTGAGAGTGACACAGGTGAGAGTGGCACAGGTGAAAGTGACACAGGTGAGAGTGTTATGGGTGAGAGTGACATGGTGAAAGTGACATGGGTGAGAGTGACATGGGTGAGAGTGGCACAGGTGAGAGTGACACAGGGTAGAGTGATACGTGTGTGAGTGAAAATACTTAGAGCGACACAATTGAGAGTGACACTATTGGAGATTTATGCAAGGTGAAATGTGCCTCAGTAGATATGTACCTGTCTAACTTACCAAACCCCATGCCCTCCGCAGACAAATACCAGCCTGGTGGTCGAGGACCTGCAGCCGGGCAAGCTGTACATAGTGCAGGTGCACAGCCAAGCCCTGGCCAATGGTCAGCTGCTGGTTAGCCGGAGCAGCTCGTACTTTTTTGCCACTCCGCCTGGCTTGTCTGGCGATGGCGGCGGAGACGCTGGCAGCCGGCAGTTGCTGGGCAGAGGAGGCGGTGAGAAATTTTCATTTTTAATGCGAAAATCCCAATGGATTTCATGGAAATATCATTTTTAGTGCATTGTTTGGGATCCACAATGCCTTTGTTGGCTGGGAATCCCTGTTTTGATTTTTGTTGGGAATCCCCTATTGGTTTTGTTGGGAATTCCCTATTGGTTTTGTTGGGAATTTCCTATTGGTTTTGTTGGGAATTTCCTATTGGTTTTGTTGGGAATTTCCTATTGGTTTTGTTGGGAATCCCCTATTGGTTTTGTTGGGAATTCCCTATTGATTTTGTTAGGAATTTCCTATTGGTTTTGTTGGGAATTCCCTATTGGTTTTGTTGGGAATTCCTTATTGGTTTTGTTGGGAATTCCCTATTGGTTTTGTTGGGAATTCCCTATTGGTTTTGTTGGGAATTTCCTATTGGTTTTGTTGGGAATCCCCTATTGGTTTTGTTGGGAATTCCCTATTGATTTTGTTAGGAATTCCCTATTGGTTTTGTTGGGAATTCCCTATTGGTTTTGTTGGGAATTCCTTATTGGTTTTGTTGGGAATTCCCTATTGGTTTTGTTGGGAATTTCCTATTGGTTTTGTTGGGAATTTCCTATTGGTTTTGTTGGGAATCCCCTATTGGTTTTGTTGGGAATTCCCTATTGATTTTGTTAGGAATTTCCTATTGGTTTTGTTGGGAATTCCCTATTGGTTTTGTTGGGAATTCCTTATTGGTTTTGTTGGGAATTCCCTATTGGTTTTGTTGGGAATTCCCTATTGGTTTTGTTGGGAATTCCCTATTGGTTTTGTTGGGAATCCCCTATTGCTTTTGTTGGAAATTCCCAATTGGCTTTGTTGGGAATTCCCTATTGGTTTTGTTGGGAATTCCCCGTCGATTTCGTTGCAAATAGCCTAAGAGAATCCGCTTGCTACTTTCCAGAAATCGACAAGTACGTTCGAATCAACTCGGAGTCCAGACTGGGGTCCAACTCAGCAAGAGTCTGGCTATCAGCCAGAACAATCAGCCTCTGCTTGCTGGCCTGTCTAACCGCAGTGAATCTCTATGCAGCATGAAGCTTTCGGACAAATTTTGCTCACAATCCCAACTTTGTGATAGCCCTCAACTCCCAGTGCCAAAAACCTCTAACCCTGGCGTGTCTAAAAATAGCATCGGGGAATCCCCCCTAGCTCAGCCGCCGCCATTCAAGCCTCAAGTTGGTTAAAGCTGTATTTTTACTAAGCTACCTGATTGATAGATCAACAAATATTGATGCAAATTTCTACTTAAAGTAATGCATACAGACATCTTATTATCTTTATATGTCAGCAATTAGTGTATAAAAACTTTTTTGTTTTAGAACCGTCTCCAGTTAAACTACTTTTAGTAGTTCTTATTAGTTTATTTTACATTTGTCTCTTAGTTGCATAAAAATCGTTTTTTGTCGTCAAATTATCTCCACCGAAACTCGCCTAATTGGATTTTCTCTCTCAGGGCTGTTTGTGTACATGTAGTTGCTTTTTAAATTTCATGCTATCACAATGTTCACCTTGATAACTAATATCTTTCTTTTCTAATCTTAGTATCTTGTTTTATTTTTAGTACCCAAAATGCTTTGGATATCGCTTAGGGGGAGTTGACATTCGGAAATTTTCGGATCAGATTTCGTGAATTATTCGGGATAAGAGTCTGTGAGCTATTCAGAATCAGAGTCTGTGAATATTAGGGATCAGAGTCTATGAATATTCGGGATCAGAGTCTGTGAATATTCGGGATCAGAGTCTGTGAACTATTCGGGATCAGAATCTGTGAACTATTCGGGATCAGAGTCTGTGAATATTCGGGATCAGAATCTGGGAACTATTCGGGATCAGAGTCTGTGAATATTCGGGATCAGAGTCCCGAATATCAGAGTTTCATCAGAGTCTGTGAATATTCGGGATCAGAATGAGGGCACTCGAGTAAAAAATTACCCCCTCCTAACTGTACTGACCAAAATTCTTGGCGCACTACTCGCATCAGTAAGTAGTTAGTTTAGCGCGCTTGCATTTTCATACGGCAGACCTCTTCGACTTTGACCGAGTCGCTTCCGCTCTGCTGTTTCTTTTTGTATTTTCACTTTGAAACGGCCTCTGCAATACAAATTGAATTATTCCCCTGCCTGTCCGCTTCTCTTCGAGTGTCATTCAAGAATTCTTAACTCGTTTTGCTAAAAATTGTAGTCGCACAACAAACAAACCGACAATTGAAACGGCATAATGCAATTTTTTGGGATTCGATAGTATGAAATTTTGTGTAAATACTTTGTGCATAGCGAAAAACCTGTACTTGAAAAGAAAATATGTTGTACGTGCTGTACAGCGGATGCAAAACAGAAATGCGATTCAATTCATTGAAAATATATATTTGCTCTATGAAAATCATTCACTTCGCGCTCTATTTGTCTCCCTGTCCGCTTCTGCACTCGTATAACGTTGTGCCTAGAGATGATTTAGTCAGTTAATAAATACTTTGATTTCTATTCGCTTTTGTTACTTTATTTTTTTAACCTAAAAAGAAAAGATTATTGCTCCTTGCTAATTGGCCAGAACTATTGAAAACGATTCCTGTCTTTATTAACAACCTCGCTCCACATGACGATAGCTCGTCGCTGATTGGCTAGAAGGACTATTGAGATAGATTTCTGTCTGTATTTATCACCTACCCCACTTCACATGACGATAGCTCGTCGCTGATTGGCTAGAAGGGCTATTAGGATAGATTTCTGTCTGTATTTATCACCTACCCCACTTCACATGACGATAGCTCGTCGCTGATTGGCTAGAAGGGCTATTAGGATAGATTTCTGTCTGTATTTATCACCTACCCCACTTCACATGACGATAGCTCGTCGCTGATTGGTTAGAAGAACTATTGGGATAGATTTCTGTCTGTATTTATCACCTACCCCACTTCACATGACGATAGCTCGTCGCTGATTGGCTAGAAGGACTATTGGGATAGATTTCTGTCTGTATTTATCACCTACCCCACTTCACATGACGATAGCTCGTCGCTGATTGGCTAGAAGGGCTATTAGGATAGATTTCTGTCTGTATTTATCACCTACCCCACTTCACATGACGATAGCTCGTCGCTGATTGGTTAGAAGAACTATTGGGATAGATTTCTGTCTGTATTTATCACCTACCCCACTTCACATGACGATAGCTCGTCGCTGATTGGCTAGAAGGACTATTGGGATAGATTTCTGTCTGTATTTATCACCTACCCCACTTCACATGACGATAGCTCGTCGCTGATTGGCTAGAAGAACTATTAGGATAGATTTCTGTCTGTATATATCACCCCACCTCCACCACAAGACGATAGCTCGTCGCTGATTGGCTAGAAGAACTATTAGGATAGATTTCTGTCTGTATATATCACCCCACCTCACACCACATGACGATAGCTCGTCGCTGATTGGCTAGAAGGACTGTCAGAAATGATTCCTGTCTGCAAGAGTGGAGTAAAAACCTGCTAGAGAAAACATACTGACACATGCTTTATTATTATAGAAGAAGGCCATCAATTCTCGGCACTTTGCTCACCGCACGCGGATTGAAGACGCGTGGGGCGCGAAGAAAAATATTCTCCGATTGCAATATGATGAATGAATGGATGCCATCATCAGGCTCTTCTTTCTGAAGGCTACCATCTCCCTTCTCTAGTGATAGATAGCATCCAATAGGGATAGAGTGAACTGACTGTCCGAAAAGTGGAACAACTTGTCCTGCTGCTTGTTTGCGACCCGTATAAAATCCAGCTGAGCTTGAGCTGGCCATTCGCTTTGCTGTTCTCCGATAAGCCGGCTTGGACACTTCTTTAGCAGTTCTGCAACTTTCCTGTAAGCTGTTTATGGTAATTTTGTAGGTGTTTGAAACATCTCTTATCTAACGGATTATCCGGTATCTAACAGGTAGCATTCAAGGTGCCTAATAAATAATCATTCCGTGTCTAATAGATAATCATTCCGTGTCTAATAGATAATCATTCCGTGTCTAATAGATAATCATTCCGTGTCTAACAGGTAGCATTCCCGTGTCTAACAGGTAAGCATTCCGTGTCTAACAGGTAGCATTCCCGTGTCTAACAGGTAGCATTCCGTGTCTAACAGGTAGCATTCCCGTGTCTAACAGGTAGCATTCCGTGTCTAACAGGTAGCATTCCCGTGTCTAACAGGTAGCATTCCGTGTCTAACAGGTAGCATTCCCGTGTCTAACAGGTAGCATTCCCGTGTCTAACAGGTAGCATTCCCTGTCTAACAGGTAGCATTCCCTGTATAACAGGTAGCATTTACTGTCTAACAGGTAGCATTTACTGTCTAACAGGTAGCATTCCGTGTCTAACAGGTAGCATTCCCGTGTCTAACAGGTAAGCATTCCGTGTCTAACAGGTAGCATTCCCGTGTCTAACAGGTAGCATTCCGTGTCTAACAGGTAGCATTCCCGTGTCTAACAGGTAAGCATTCCGTGTCTAACAGGTAGCATTCCCGTGTCTAACAGGTAGCATTCCCGTGTTTAACAGGTAGCATTCCCTGTCTAACAGGTAGCATTCCCTGTCTAACAGGTAGCATTCTGTGTCTAACAGGTAGCATTTACTGTCTAACAGGTAGCATTCCCTGTCTAACAGGTAGCATTCCCGTGTCTAACAGGTAGCATTCCCTGTATAACAGGTAGCATTTACTGTCTAACAGGTAGCATTCCCGTGTCTAAGAGGTACGTGTTTAACAGATTATATTTCGTACCTAACAAACAGGCATGGGTTAACATCCCGAGGTCTAACAGCCTATTGCATGTTCTGATGCACGTCGCAATGAAATTGGGTTTAACTATACTTCGAACAGTATTCGTCCAGATTATCCCGTGACTTGGCCTCCCATTCCAAGCATCATCTCTATTGAGATTTGGAGAGCGTGCAACAAACGGGACCAGCTCGCGGCTCGGCTTAGCGAAGGATTTAAGCCCCCGAATTTCCCAGTGTCTGCGCACGGCTCAAGAAAAAAAACTATATCTGAGAGCTGGTTAGCCTAATTAATAGAAACCTGAGCATTTTATAGCCTGAACGTGTCGGGCTTATGAGCGAATCGGATCAGTTCGCCTCGCATCCTCAGGACTGGATGCTCCAGATAGCAGGACAAAGAGCTAAGCAGGTCCTGTCTGTTTGCGATTTGCATTAAGTAATTAAAACTTGAGCTGCGAATAGGCATAATATTAACCCAATAGTGAGACAGCATTGAGATACCAGTGAGACACCAGTGAGATACCTGTGAGACAGCAGTGAGACAACAGTAAGACACCTGTGAGATACCTGTGAGATACCAGTTAGACAGCGGTGAGACAACAGTAAGACACCAGTGCGACACCAGTGAGACACCAGTGAGACACCAGTGAGACACCAGTGAGACACCAGTGAGACACCAGTGAGATACCTGTGAGACAGCAGTGAGACACCAGTGAGACACCAGTGAGACACCAGTTAGATACCTGTGAGACACCAGTTAGAAAGCAGTGAGACAACAGTAAGACACCAGTGAGACACTAGTGAGACACCAGTGAGACACCAGTGAGATACCTGTAAGACACCAGTTAGACAGCAGTGAGATACCTGTAAGACACCTGTGAGACACCAGTGAGACACCAGTGAGATACCTGTGAGACACCAGTGAGACACCAGTGAGACACCAGTGAGACACCTGAGAGACAGCAGTGAGACACCTGAGAGACAGCAGTGAGACACCTGAGAGACAGCAGTGAGACACCTGAGAGACAGCAGTGAGACACCAGTGAGATACCTGTAAGAGAGAGGTGAGACAGCAGTGAGACAGCAGTGAGACAGCAGTGAGACACCTGAGAGACAGCAGTGAGACATCTGAGAGACAGCAGTGAGACACCTGAGAGACAGCAGTGAGACACCTGAGAGACAGCAGTAAGACACCTGAGAGACAGCAGTGAGACACCTGAGAGACAGCAGTGAGACACCTGAGAGACAGCAGTGAGACACCAGTGAGATACCTGTAAGAGAGAGGTGAGACAGCAGTGAGACAGCAGTGAGACAGCAGTGAGACACCTGAGAGACAGCAATGAGACACCTGAGAGACAGCAGTGAGACACCTGAGAGACAGCAGTGAGACAGCAGTGAGACACCTGAGAGACAGCAGTGAGACATCTGAGAGACAGCAGTGAGACACCTGAGAGACAGCAGTGAGACACCTGAGAGACAGCAGTGAGACAGCAGTGAGACACCTGAGAGACAGCAGTGAGACATCTGAGAGACAGCAGTGAGACACCTGAGAGACAGCAGTGAGACACCTGAGAGACAGCAGTGAGACAGCAGTGAGACAGCAGTGAGACACCTGAGAGACAGCAGTGAGACAGCAGTGAGACACCTGAGAGACAGCAGTGAGACATCTGAGAGACAGCAGTGAGACACCTGAGAGACAGCAGTGAGACACCTGAGAGACAGCAGTGAGACAGCAGTGAGACAGCAGTGAGACAGCAGTGAGACACCTGAGAGACAGCAGTGAGACACCTGAGAGACAGCAGTGAGACACCTGAGAGACAGCAGTGAGACAGCAGTGAGACAGCAGTGAGACAGCAGTGAGACACCTGAGAGACAGCAATGAGACACCTGAGAGACAGCAGTGAGACACCTGAGAGACAGCAGTGAGACAGCAGTGAGACACCTGAGAGACAGCAGTGAGACACCAGTGAGGCAGACAGCAGTGAGACACCTGAGAGACAGCAGTGAGACAGCAGTGAGACACCTGAGAGACAGCAGTGAGACACCAGTGAGGCAGACAGCAGTTCAATAGCCCGTATATTTGCAGGATTCAAAGCTACAAATGACAGTCAGAACTGAGCTGAATGAAGTAAAATTTAAAATAAAGTTTCATTCAACCGTTTTAGATAGCAATAAATCAGTAATTAAATGTTGATCAGTTTAGTCGAAAAGTTGGGTCAATGCTTTAAAAGGCAATAAAATATTAATTTCGGAAAACTTCCCAACCACTTTTCCGCTACAAATAGGCTTCACCCGGCTCCAAGTCTTGGGAATCTTACCATTCGTCATCACTGCGGAGCACAGAGGCACCAGGCAATGCTGAGAACTACTCAACTGAGCACTATGGGACACTCGTCTGCTGTCTGCACTCGCTACCTGGGTCTGATGGCTATGCTGGTCGTCCTGGTGGCTGCGGCCACGGCTCACGGTGAGACCGCTCGGGAGGGAGACTGAGAAGCAGATATCAGAGTCGAGTGTGGGAACAGAGAGTAGAGAGTAGATACTCCAGTAGAGAGTAGAGAGTAGAGTAGAGAGTAGAGAGTAGAGTAGAGAGTTGAGTAGAGAGGAGAGAGTAGAGTAGAGAGTAGAGAGTAGAGTAGAGAGTAGAGAGTAGAGTAGACAGTAGAGAGTAGAGTAGAGAGTAGATTAGAGAGTAGGGTAGAGAGTAGAGAGTAGAGTAGAGAGTAGAGTAGAGAGTAGATTAGAGAGTAGAGTAGAGAGTAGAGAGTAGAGTAAAGAGTAGAGTAGAGAGTAGAGACTAGATTAGGGAGTAAAGTAGAGAGTAGAGACTAGAGTATAGAGTAGAGAGTAGAGACTAGAGTAGAGAGTAGAGAGTCGAGTAGAGAGTAGAGACATGAGTAGAGTTGAGTAGAGTTTGAAAATGAGGTAGTAGAGAGAGAGGAGACAATACAATGGTAGTTGATGAGACGTCTGGAATTCCAGTTATAAACCGAATTTTTGTCTACCTTTTGCTTGTTAGTCAAATCAGCATGAAGGCAAAGTTTTATTAAATTAAAGATTGCACAAGCTTGAGATAGCGTTGGTGATCAAGTCATCTGCGGCTCAGCCTCCTCTAATTTCGTTTAACGCTCCGCTGAAAAATTTGAGGCTGAGTAGAAAGCAAAGAAAACTTCGTTAAAATTGTCTTTTAGACACAAAGACAGACAGACAGACAGACAGACAGACAGACAGACAGACAGACAGACAGACAGACAGACAGACAGACAGACAGACAGACAGACAGACAGACAGACAGACAGATAGACAGACAGACAGATAGAAAGACAGACAGGCAGACAGAAGACAGACAGACAGACAGACGGACAGACAGACAGGCAGGCAGGCAGGCAGACACAGACAGGCAGGCAGGCAGGCAGACAGACAGACAGACAGACAGACAGACAGACAGACAGACAGACAGACAGACAGACAGACAGACAGCCAGACAGACAGACAGACAGACAGACAGACAGACAGACAGACAGACAGACAGACAGACACTAAGACAGACAGACAGACAGACAGACAGACAGACAGACAGACAGACAGACAGACAGACAGACAGACAGACAGACAGACAGACAGACAGACACTAAGACAGACAGACAGACAGACACTAAGACAGACAGACAGACAGACAGACAGACAGACAGACAGACAGACAGACAGACAGACAGACAGACAGACAGACAGACAGACAGACAGACAGACACTAAGACAGACAGACAGACAGACACTAAGACAGACAGACAGACAGACACTAAGACAGACAGACAGACAGACAGACAGACAGACAGACAGACAGACAGACAGACAGACAGACAGACAGACAGACAGACAGACAGACAGACACTAAGACAGACAGACAGACAGACACTAAGACAGACAGACAGACAGACACTAAGACAGACAGACAGACAGACACTAAGACAGACAGACAGACAGACAGACAGACAGACAGACACTAAGACACTAAGACAGACAGACAGACAGACAGACAGACAGACAGACAGACAGACACTAAGACAGACAGACAGACAGACAGACGGACAGACAGACATGAGAGGATTCAAAGTACAGCAAAAACCCTTTCAGACTCAAACAGCGCTGTGTCGGCCGCCGAGCAAGAACTGGAGAGTGCGGTTTCAACAAAGCGTTTCGCAGATTTTAAAAAGAGATTCGCCGACTTTAAGAGATTCGCCGACTTCAAGAAGAGATTCGCCGACTTTAAGAGATTCGCCGACTTCAAGAAGCGGTTCGCCGACTTTAAGAGATTTGCTGATTTTTGAATTGCACAATGATTTGAACAAACTGAGATCTGCACCGAGTGGAAGCTTAGAATAACTGTCAACGCTTTTCTCTCTGTCTTCGAATCAACAAAATTGACTAAGAAATAAAACTAGTGAATCATCAAGCAAATATGTTTTCTTTGCTGACTACTCTCAGTAAGATACTCGAAAAGTGATGTAAGATTCTGCTGGTCTTGCTGTCTCCGTTTTTCAATTCTCTCCTCCCGTCTTCTGTCTTAGTCTTCGTATCTCCCATCTCAATTTCTGAGTATCTCCCATCTCAACCTCTGAGTATCTCTCATCTCAATTTCTGAGTATCTCCCATCTCAATTTCTGAGTATCTCCCATCTCAATTTCTGAGTATCTCCCATCTCAATTTCTGAGTATCTCCCATCTCAATTTCTGAGTATCTCCCATCTCAATCTCTGAGTATCTCCTATCTCAATCTCTGAGTATCTCCTATCTCAATCTCTGAGTATCTCCCATCTCAATCTCTGAGTATCTTCCATCTCAATCTCTGAGTATCTCCTATCTCAATCTCTGAGTATCTCCCATCTCAATTTCTGAGTATCTCTCATCTCAATTTCTGAGTATCTCCCATCTCAATCTCTGAGTATCTCCCATCTCAATCTCTGAGTATCTCCCATCTCAATCTCTGAGTATATCTCTCATCTCAGTATCTCCCATCTCAGTATCTCCCATCTCAGTATCTCCCATCTCAATCTCTGAGTATCTCCCATCTCAATCTCTGAGTATCTCTCATCTCAGTATCTCCCATCTCAGTATCTCCCATCTCAATCTCTGAGTATCTCCCATCTCAATCTCTGAGTATCTCCCATCTCAATCTCTGAGTATCTCCCATCTCAATCTCTGAGTATCTCCCATCTCAATCTCTGAGTATCTCCCATCTCAATTTCTGAGTATCTCCCATCTCAATTTCTGAGTATCTCCCATCTCAATTTCTGAGTATCTCCCATCTCAATTTCTGAGTATCTCCCATCTCAATCTCTGAGTATCTCCTATCTCAATCTCTGAGTATCTCCTATCTCAATCTCTGAGTATCTCCCATCTCAACCTCTGAGTATCTCCCATCTCAATCTCTGAGTATCTCCCATCTCAACCTCTGAGTATCTCTCATCTCAGTATCTCCCATCTCAATTTCTGAGTATCTCCCATCTCAATCTCTGAGTATCTCTCATCTCAGTATCTCCCATCTCAATTTCTGAGTATCTCCCATCTCAATCTCTGAGTATCTCCCATCTCAACCTCTGAGTATCTCCCATCTCAATTTCTGAGTATCTCCCATCTCAATCTCTGAGTATCTCTCATCTCAATTTCTGAGTATCTCCCATCTCAATCTCTGAGTATCTCCCATCTCAATCTCTGAGTATCTCCCATCTCAACCTCTGAGTATCTCCCATCTCAATCTCTGAGTATCTCCCATCTCAATCTCTGAGTATCTCCCATCTCAATCTCTGAGTATCTCCTATCTCAATCTCTGAGTATCTCCTATCTCAATCTCTGAGTATCTCCCATCTCAACCTCTGAGTATCTCCCATCTCAATCTCTGAGTATCTCCCATCTCAACCTCTGAGTATCTCTCATCTCAGTATCTCCCATCTCAATTTCTGAGTATCTCCCATCTCAATCTCTGAGTATCTCTCATCTCAGTATCTCCCATCTCAATTTCTGAGTATCTCCCATCTCAATCTCTGAGTATCTCCCATCTCAACCTCTGAGTATCTCCCATCTCAATTTCTGAGTATCTCCCATCTCAATTTCTGAGTATCTCCCATCTCAACCTCTGAGTATCTCTCATCTCAATTTCTGAGTATCTCCCATCTCAACCTCTGAGTATCTCCCATCTCAACCTCTGAGTATCTCCCATCTCAACCTCTGAGTATCTCTCATCTCAGTATCTCCCATCTCAATTTCTGAGTATCTCCCATCTCAATCTCTGAGTATCTCTCATCTCAATTTCTGAGTATCTCCCATCTCAATTTCTGAGTATCTCCCATCTCAATCTCTGAGTATCTCCTATCTCAATCTCTGAGTATCTCCTATCTCAATCTCTGAGTATCTCCCATCTCAACCTCTGAGTATCTCCCATCTCAATCTCTGAGTATCTCCCATCTCAACCTCTGAGTATCTCTCATCTCAGTATCTCCCATCTCAATTTCTGAGTATCTCCCATCTCAATCTCTGAGTATCTCTCATCTCAGTATCTCCCATCTCAATTTCTGAGTATCTCCCATCTCAATCTCTGAGTATCTCCCATCTCAACCTCTGAGTATCTCCCATCTCAATTTCTGAGTATCTCCCATCTCAATCTCTGAGTATCTCCCATCTCAACCTCTGAGTATCTCCCATCTCAATCTCTGAGTATCTCCCATCTCAATCTCTGAGTATCTCCCATCTCAACCTCTGAGTATCTCCCATCTCAATCTCTGAGTATCTCCCATCTCAATCTCTGAGTATCTCCCATCTCAATCTCTGAGTATCTCCTATCTCAATCTCTGAGTATCTCCTATCTCAATCTCTGAGTATCTCCCATCTCAACCTCTGAGTATCTCCCATCTCAATCTCTGAGTATCTCCCATCTCAACCTCTGAGTATCTCTCATCTCAGTATCTCCCATCTCAATTTCTGAGTATCTCCCATCTCAATCTCTGAGTATCTCTCATCTCAGTATCTCCCATCTCAATTTCTGAGTATCTCCCATCTCAATCTCTGAGTATCTCCCATCTCAACCTCTGAGTATCTCCCATCTCAATTTCTGAGTATCTCCCATCTCAATTTCTGAGTATCTCCCATCTCAACCTCTGAGTATCTCTCATCTCAATTTCTGAGTATCTCCCATCTCAACCTCTGAGTATCTCCCATCTCAACCTCTGAGTATCTCCCATCTCAATTTCTGAGTATCTCCCATCTCAATCTCTGAGTATCTCTCATCTCAATTTCTGAGATCTCCATTTCAATTTCTGAGTATCTCCCATCTCAATCCCTGAGTATCTCCCATCTCAGTATCTCCCATCTCAATCTCTGAGTATCTCCCATCTCAATCTCTGAGTATCCCCCATCTCAATTTCTGAGTATCTCCCATCTCAATCTCTGAGTATCTCTCATCTCAATTTCTGAGTATCTCCCATCTCAATTTCTGAGTATCTCCCATCTCAATCTCAGAGTATCCCCCATCTCAATCTCTGAGTATCTCCCATCTCAATCTCTGAGTATCTCCCATGTCAGTATCTCCCATCTCAGTATCTCCCATCTCAGTATCTCCCATCTCAGTATCTCCCATCTCAGTATCTCCCATCTCAGTATCCCCCATCTCAGTATCTCCCATCTCAGTATCTCCCATCTCAGTATCTCCCATCTCAGTATCTCCCATCTCAGTATCCCCCATCTCAGTATCTCCCATCTCAGTATCTCCCATCTCAGTATCTCCCATCTCAGTATCTCCCATCTCAATCTCTGAGTATCTCCAATCTCAATCTCTGAGTATCTCTCATGTCAGTATCTCCCATCTCAGTATCTCCCATCTCAGTATCTCCCATCTCAGTATCTCCCATCCCAGTATCTCCCATCCCAGTATCTCCCATCTCGAAGCTAGCCATATTCTTCAAATAGATCAATCAAGATGACGGCCCCTAAGCATCCATCACGAACGTACCAATGATGGAATCCGAGCCTCCGCTCTCAGTGATTGATGGAGACATTTCCGCCAGTTCAGCTTGGTTCAGCTCTTAAAGTGGCACAATTAATCATTCCATGGCGAACGTCCTTGACCTGATCTGCTGTCTACAGGAAAATGCAGACCTTGTCCACAGCCTGCTGTCACTGCGTGAGCGAAAACCGCTACACAGAAGTTTTGAACACTTGAATTTTTTCATTAAGGAGGTTCGTCCCGCGCGCTCTGCAATGCGTTCACTGACAAGCAGCTCGACTGCAGCCCGCTTCCAGTAGCAGCCACAGCGGCCTCTGTAGTCTGCCCCTCTGTAATCTGCCCCCTCTGTAATCTGCCCCCTCTGTAATCTGCCCCCTCTGTAGTCTGCCCCTCTGTAATCTGCCCCCTCTGTAGTCTGCCCCTCTGTAATCTGCCCCCTCTGTAGTCTGCCCCTCTGTAATCTGCCCCCTCTGTAGTCTGCCCCTCTGTAATCTGCCCCCTCTGTAGCCTGCCCCTCTGTAATCTGCCCCCACTGTAGCCTGCCCCTCTGTAATCTGCCCCTCTGTAGCCTGCCCCTCTGTAATCTGCCCCCTCTGTAGTCTGCCCCTCTGTAATCTGCCCCCTCTGTAGTCTGCCCCTCTGTAATCTGCCCCCTCTGTAGTCTGCCCCTCTGTAATCTGCCCCCTCTGTAGTCTGCCCCTCTGTAGCTGGCGCCCCCACTGTAGCTGGCGCCCCCTTTGTATCTGGCGCCCCCTTTCTGCAGCTGGCGCCCCCTCTGTAGCTGGCGCCCCCTCTGTAGCTGTCGCCCTCTCTGTAGCTGTCGCCCTCTCTGTAGCTGTCGCCCTCTCTGTAGCTGTCGCCCCCTCTGTCAGCAGTTGAACTCAGCCTCAACAATGATGTACTTTAGACATCTGCTATGATTTCTACGGACTCTATATTGCGAGTCTTTTTTCTCTATTGTTGCCAAACGACGACCTAATAATTTCGAATTCTCCAATCTCAGCCTACTGTAGCCGTGTCCCACTCCCCAAATTTATTGGCACATTTCTGGTCCAACCAGCAACATTAACCGCTGACCAGAAATATGAGGATTCTTATCAAATCTCTCTTCTTGAATGCGGCTTCCCGAATTCGTGTGTTTACATTGGCCTGGATTCTAGGAAACCGGCGTACCGCCCCCCTGCGGCATTGTCAGGCCATCAAAATAAATGGCATAAACCAAAGCAGCGGGCAAGAACCAGCAGGTGTTCGGTGGGATGACATTTCAAGCCTCTATATAATAAACGCGACCAAAATCAGTCGCCACAAACTGTTGAATAATAGTGCAGGCCTATAACACTGCGGACTTCCCATGCAGTCCAATGCGCAGCGTCGGCTCTTTGCCACCACTGTTTTGACACATTCCTGTTTGTATACTAGCTATGGCCCACAAAGGGCTGCCGTACCTGCCGTGACGTCAATTGATTTGCACTTAAATTCTTTGCTGCAGCACACTGCAGATCATAAACAATGACATTATAACATTTTATGATTCAACCAGCTGCCCGGTCATGAAGGTCAAGATTATTGAAGGACACCCGCCTCAAGTGCTGAGACACCCTCCTCAATTATTGAGACACCCTCCTCAATTACTGAGACACCCTACTCAATTACTGAGACACCCTCCTCAATTACTGAGACACCCTCATCAATTACTGAGACACCCTCATCAATTACTGAGACACCCTCATCAATTACTGAGACACCCTCATCAATTACTGAGACACCCTACTCAATTACTGAGACACCCTCCTCAATTACTGAGACACCCTCCTCAATTACTGAGACACCCTCCTCAATTACTGAGACACCCTCCTCAATTACTGAGACACCCTCATCAATTACTGAGACACCCTCCTCAATTACTGAGACACCCTCCTCAATTACTGAGACACCCTCCTCAATTACTGAGACACCCTCCTCAATTACTGAGACACCCTCCTCAATTACTGAGACACCCTCCTCAATTACTGAGACACCCTCATCAATTACTGAGACACCCTCATCAATTACTGAGACACCCTCCTCAAGTACTGAGACAACCTCTTCAATTACTGAGACACCCTCCATTGAGACACCCTCCTCAAGTACTGAGACAACCTCTTCAATTACTGAGACACCCTCCATTGAGACACCCTCCTCAAGTACTGAGACACCCTGAGAAAGGAATTGCAAATGAAAGCAGAAAAGCAGAAATTATGCAGCCAAGAGCAGGAACGAATAAACTCAAAAGGAAAATTTCAAACTATCCATTGTTAGCAAAACACGCTGAGCCCAACAAAACCAGTGATGGCGGATGCGGTAATTGCGGAAAAAAATAATCGATAGATTTAATCAAGATTTACAACACACACGACTGCGATGCAATAAATAATCTATGCACAAGTTTATGTGATCATAAATATATGTTAGAATAAAGGCACTTATATTTTAGCGGTAAGAGACAAAAAAAGGACAAAACAGGTTTCAGTCAGCTCGCGTGTGGAAGACAAACAGTGTTGCTGTTGATTGAAAATAACAAATTAGATTAAAAATGAGTTGGTTAAAACATGTGCATAGCCTAATTAATAAATTTAACTGGTCAAGAGCAGTTTGAGTTGCAGACTTCGATCAATGATTTCATAAATTTCACAAAAACTATGATTATGAATAAGTTCAATAAGCATAATAATAAATATTTTTATGTAACAAAAGGTAATTGAATGAATAATAGGAGTAGCATGGCTTGTGGCAGTTAAAACTTTTCTGCTCTTTCTAAACTGAAGTTTTATCAATATTCTCTGACATTCATCCAGTGGTCAGCAGGTTAGTGCCTGACATCTTTGCTGACAGTTTTAGGGACTGACCTACTGACAGTTTTAGGACTGACCTACTGCTGACAGTTTTAGGACTGACCTGACAGTTATAGGGACTGACCCACTGATAGGTTTAGGACTGACCTGACAGTTTTCGGACTGACCTGACAGTTTACGGACTGACCTACTGATGACAGTTTTAGGACTGACCTGACAGTTTTAGGACTGACCTACTGATGACAGTTTTAGGACTGACCTGACAGTTTTTGGACTGACCTACTGCTGACAGTTTTAGGACTGACCTGACAGTTATAGGGACTGACCCACTGATAGGTTTAGGACTGACCTGACAGTTTTCGGACTGACCTGACAGTTTACGGACTGACCTACTGATGACAGTTTTAGGACTGACCTGACAGTTTTAGGACTGACCTACTGATGACAGTTTTAGGACTGACCTGACAGTTTTAGGACTGACCTACTGATGACAGTTTTAGGACTGACCTGACAGTTTTAGGACTGACCTACTGATGACAGTTTTAGGACTGACCTACTGATAGTTTTAGTACTGACCCACTGATAGGCTTAGGACTGACCTACTGACAGTTTTAGGTCTTGCATACTGACAGTTATAGGGACTGACCTACTGACAGTTTTAGGGATTGACCTACTGATGCATATGACCCAGCTAAAAGTCAGAGCCAAACGCCAAAGCGTAAGAAGAAAACAGCAATCAAAATTTAACAGGTACTCGAAAAAAATGGCTACAAATTACGAAGGAAAAAGCAGAGCAAGACAAGACACTCAATAGCACGCAAATGAGTAAGGCCAACATATTTAGAAAATAATAATACAAAGCAAGCATAATCAGGAGGCGCGGCAGTGTGTCATAACAAATTTAAACAGCAGTAAAATATGGTCCCCAAGGAGCCCACAGCGGAAAAACCTTAGAAAGCTAAATGAGCATAGTTAATACGAAACAGAGAAGCCTGGGCTCCTGAAAAAATCTCGACATTTAAGGCAGAAAAAAATTAATAAAACAGATATTAATACTTGACAAAAAATCACAATTGAATTAAATCACAATTCTGTATTAATTGAAATCTTGTACAATTAAAACAAACACGAGAGAGATTACGTAATGTAGCAGACGGGCGCAGAGCACAGATATGCTTTTTAAAAATAGATTTTGGACCCAATCGATAGCAGAACACGGATGCTATGCGTTAGGGAAAAAAGTCGAAAAACGAACTTCTGCATGAAACTGTGGTAAAAAGAAAGATAGCGACACAGTAGTAAAGCGCGAAAAGCACACAATAGCAGCACGTAACATCGAAAGGCGAACTCTGTGCGCTTTTTTTGTATAAGAAAAAAGGGCCCGTTTAAGAAGTCCTTTCTCGAAGCAATTCAAATCGACTCTTGGAAGTCCTGACGAAATGTGGGGCGCATTTCTACGTCGGAGGCCAGCAGGAGGTCCGAGTCGTTCAGGCTGGACAGGAGGCAGCCCACGCTGGTGTCTGCGGCGTCAGCTGCGACCGACTCCATCTGGGCAAAGTTCGTGCCGTCTGGGAAGCGATGGGGAAAGGGGTAGAGTGACCCGGAACTGGATAGTAGAGTGACCCGGAACTGGATAGTAGAGTGACCCGGAACTGGATAGTAGAGTGACCCGGAACTGGATAGTAGAGTGACCTGTAACTGGATAGTAGAGTGACCCGGAACTGGAGGGTAGAGTGATCCGGAACTGGATAGTAAAGTGACCCGGAACTGGATAGTAGAGTGACCCGGAACTGGATAGTAGAGTGACCCGGAACTGGAGGGTAGAGTGACCCGGAACTGGAGGGTAGAGTGACCCGGAACTGGAGGGTAGAGTGACCCGGAACTGGATAGTAGAGTGACCCGGAACTGGAGGGTAGAGTGACCTGGAACTGGAGAGTAGAGTGACCCGGAACTGGATAGTAGAGTGACCCGGAACTGGAGGGTAGAGTGACCCGGAACTGGATAGTAGAGTGACCCGGAACTGGAGGGTAGAGTGACCCGGAACTGGATAGTAGAGTGACCCGGAACTGGAGGGTAGAGTGACCTGGAACTGGAGAGTAGAGTGACCCGGAACTGGAGGGTAGAGTGACCTGGAACTGGAGAGTAGAGTGACCCGGAACTGGATAGTAGAGTGACCCGGAACTGGATAGTAGAGTGACTCGGAACTGGATAGTAGAGTGACCTGTAACTGGATAGTAGAGTGACCCGGAACTGGAGAGTAGAGTGACCCGGAACTGGATAGTAGAGTGACCCGGAACTGGATAGTAGTGACCCGGAAACTACAAGGACTGTCCCAAAAGTAGTGTTACTTTTCACTATATCTCTCTTCTTCCTATTAACTTTAACATCATTAAAAACAGACATTGGAAACAAAAGTTATAAACTAAAATGTAGCAGGTCCTCGACCATAGACTTACAGTAAGTCAACAAGTTAACAAAATTTCGAAGTGTTAGCTGACAAACAGGTAACTGGATGCAGTGAGTGCTGCAAAATGACTGCGGTGAATGACTGCCATAGACCCATGAGCCGATGAAAGTTGAGCATGAATCTCGGTTCAACTGTGCCCCGTCCCCCAAAGGGTGTATATCACACTCCTTTTAGCAACACTTAATGCACATCCTGGACTTTTAGTGCAGCAAAAGGGGGGAACAAAAAGCAATAAAGCTGAAGCCCAGTTTGAAATATTCTGTTGCTTCAAAAGCTATATGCTTCTCCGAGTTTTTCCATAGATATCTCTTCGTCATAGAATTACTGTAAGTCTATGGTCGAGCTCCATATACATTTTAGTTCATAACTTTTGTTTCGTTTGTCTGTTTTTATTGATGTTAAAGTTAATATGAAGAAGAGAGTTGCGGCTATAAATCTGTGCAAAATGATGTTATTTGGATGAGCAGAACAAGAGATATAGTAAAAAGTAACACTACTTTTGGGACAGCCCTCGTAGAAGTAGTGACCCGGAAACTGGAAGGTGTGACCACCAAATCAGATTCAGGTGTGAACCCCTACCCAATCAGATCCAGGTGTGACCCCCTACCCAATCAGATCCAGGTGTGACCCCCTACCCAATCAGATCCAGGTGTGACCCCCTACCCAATCAGATCCAGGTGTGACCCCCTCCCCAATCAGATCCAGGTGTGACCCACATCCCTAATCACAGAAAAGCGTTCAAAGTATTCGAAATGACAACAGGGGCCGGTAACTCACTGATCTCAAGCACCGGAGGCGTCACAACCGCCTCAGAAGCCAGTCCGGAATCAGAAGATTCCTGCCTTCTGTGATCTGTGGAAGGCTGCTGCCCAGCAGCAGTTAAACGACCGCCTTGCATCGTGAACACCTCTTGGCGCATTAAATACTCCTAGGAAAACGAAAAAGTTGAATGAGTACTTAATTATTTATTGAACATTTTTTAAACAAGTTTAAAAAAACTAGTTTTAAACTTAATGAACTAAGTTGCATACATTTTGGATTTCGCAGTTTTTGTCCGAGTATTTATGGAGACTCTCGGATGGGAGAATTTCCAGGTGAGAAGGATTCTCAGGTGGGGAGATTTCCAGGTGGGAAGGATTCTCAGGTGGGGAGATTTCCAGGTGGGAAAGATTCTCAGGTGGGGAGATTTCCAGGTGGGAAGGATTCTCAGGGGGGGAGATTTCCAGTTGGGAAGGATTCTCAGGTGGGGAGATTTCCAGGTGGGAAGGATTCTCAGGTGGGGAGATTTCCAGGTGGGAAGGATTCTCAGGTGGGGAGATTTCCAGGTGGGAAGGATTCTCAGGTGGGGAGATTTCCAGGTGGGAAAGATTCTCAGGTGGGGAGATTTCCAGGTGGGAAGGATTCTCAGGTGGGGAGATTTCCAGGTGGTAAAGATTCTCAGGTGGGAAGATTTCCAGGTGGGAAAGATTCTCAGGTGGGGAGATTTCCAGGTGGTAAAGATTCTCAGGTGGGGAGATTTCCAGGTGGGAAGGATTCTCAGGTGGGGAGATTTCCAGGTGGGAAGGATTCTCAGGTGGGGAGATTTCCAGGTGGGAAAGATTCTCAGGTGGGAAGATTTCCAGGTGGGAAAGATTCTCAGGTGGGGAGATTTCCAGGTGGTAAAGATTCTCAGGGGGGGAGATTTCCAGTTGGGAAGGATTCTCAGGTGGGGAGATTTCCAGGTGGTAAAGATTCTCAGGTGGGGAGATTTCGAGGTGGGTAGGATTCTCAGGTGGGGAGATTTCCAGGTGGGAAGGATTCTCAGGTGGGGAGATTTCCAGGTGGGAAAGATTCTCAGGTGCTGAGATTTCCAGGTGGGGAGTTGTTAGACTCCTTTTCAGCAGAAATATCACTTATAAAATCGTTAACCCAGACACCTGACCTACAATGCTACTATATTATAACAACCTTTACCCACCCTGAATCTAAGAAAGAAATACTCGTATAGCTGGTACACACCTATAGGACTTTTCAGTACTCGGTGAACCGCGCTAAAAAGCGCACCGCCACGCCACCCTCACCCCAAATGCATTTGTGCAGCGTCTAAGATCTTGCTCTCTTTCTCAACAAGCCACTCACTCTTTGCCCAGCAGAATAAACACAGAGCTCTATAAGCCTTCAGTATTGAGTATATTAGAACTAGTTATATGGCTTTTGGTTTCTAAAAATAGCACCAGTTAAACAAAATCTCTATTCGGCTAGCAAGCCGCCAAGGCGAATCTTGAAATAGAATCTGGAGTGAAATAGTGTCTATGGCCCTAACCCCAGGGTTTTCGAGGCCTCGTGGAACGGCTGCTAAGTACACAATTGTTTTTGTCTATGGTAAAGAGTGGGGCACGAAAGCTACATTAGCATATATGTTAGGCGAAGGCGCCTAAAACCCAACCCTTATTTAGACAGGCCCCCAAGCAGGTGGTAAAACTAGCAAGCAGTATACAACAGTCCCTATGCAAAGTTGAATTGCCAAATAAGAAAGGAAGGCTATAAAATAAGAGAGAATTAGTCCTATTAAGTAAAACCGCTTCAGAGCCTAAATTAACCAGTCTACACAGAAGTCAACATATAGCTTACTTTCTACGAAATTAATTCTTGATTTTTTGGCGCAGCTAAGTGTATTTAATTATACAGTTATAATATTTAATAAGCTTATAATTAATATACATTTCAGCTAGGAAATATGCAAAGTTTTAATATGCAAATGCCAACCAAAATGCTGTCGTTTAGCCCTAAAGGAGGACAAATACAAGCTAAATAGAAGAGACCAGAGAAATGTGAGCAAGCCGCTGGTTAAAAAAATAAAAATGGCTATTTTTAGTAATTCTACATTTGCTTAACACAAATGTTTGCCTTTGACTGACTGACAGCTGTTGTCAATAATAGTTGGCGCAACGAAAGGCTCCCAATCTTTATTTTGCTGGATTGACCTTCCTAACGCCCACTCATCTTATATCTGAACCTGCCATTCACCCCCTCTCTCGCCCTTCACTCACTCCCTCTTTCTCGCCCTTCACTCACTCCCTCTCTCGCCCTTCACTCACTCCCTCTCTCGCCCTTCACTCACTCCCTCTTTCTCGCCCTTCACTCACTCCCTCTTTCTCGCCCTTCACTCACTCCCTCTCTCTCGCTCTTCACTCACTCCCTCTTTCTCGCCCTTCACTCACTCCCTCTTTCTCGCCCTTCACTCACTCCCTCTCTCGCCCTTCACTCACTCCCTCTTTCTCGCCCTTCACTCACTCCCTCTTTCTCGCCCTTCACTCACTCCCTCTCTCGCCCTTCACTCACTCCCTCTTTCTCGCCCTTCACTCACTCCCTCTCTCGCCCTTCACTCACTCCCTCTTTCTCGCCCTTCACTCACTCCCTCTCTCGCCCTTCACTCACTCCCTCTTTCTCGCCCTTCACTCACTCCCTCTTTCTCGCCCTTCACTCACTCCCTCTCTCGCCCTTCACTCACTCCCTCTTTCTCGCCCTTCACTCACTCCCTCTTTCTCGCCCTTCACTCACTCCCTCTTTCTCGCCCTTCACTCACTCCCTCTTTCTCGCCCTTCACTCACTCCCTCTTTCTCGCCCTTCACTCACTCCCTCTTTCTCGCCCTTCACTCACTCCCTCTCTCGCCCTTCACTCACTCCCTCTTTCTCGCCCTTCACTCACTCCCTCTCTCGCCCTTCACTCACTCTCTCTCGCCCCAGCTTATCAAAAGTACATCGCGGACCGGACTTACATTTCTAGTCGTAGCCTCCAGCTCCCTCCTAAGCAGCTCTTTCTGCGCCTTGAGGTTGTTCAACTTTCGAAAAGCGCTGCACCTGGCGCACTTGCTCAAATGCAGCTGATTAATTTCCTCTGCCGTGTGGCCCCAGCCGCTCTGCAGCTCAGACGGAATCCTCGGATCCAGCCAACTGGTTGACTTGCTGTTGTGATCCACGAAGTAGATCTTGGCCTCGTTGTCGCTGTAGGCCATCTCCCAGCCTGTTGGCAGGGGACAAACCTCCATCAGCTGCTGCAGCGGGAATCTGCGGCGAGTGCGGGATCTCTGTATTTGAGTCTGCCTGCCTGCCTGCCTGCCTGCCTGCCTGCCTGCCTGCCTGCCTGCCTGCCTGCCTGTCTGCCTGCATGCCTGCCTGCCTGCCTGCCTGCCTGCCTGCCTGCCTGCCTGCCTGCCTGCCTGCCTGCCTGTCTGCCTGCATGCCTGCCTGCCTGCCTGCCTGCCTGCCTGCCTGCCTGCCTGCCTGCCTGCCTGCCTGCCTGCCTGCCTGCCTGTCTGCCTGCCTGCCTGCCTGCCTGCCTGCCTGCCTGTCTGTCTGTCTGTCTGTCTGTCTGTCTGTCTGTCTGTCGCCGGAGACCGCTTCGTCTCTATACCGCAAATAGGCTGGTAAGATTGCAGTTTCTGTGTGAACTACCCTGACTACTGTGGGAGACAGGTGCATAAAGGGCAGGGTGATTTAGCGAATAGAAAACATGAAAGACATCGAGTAGATAACTATCTATCTATCTATCTATCTATCTATCTATCTATCTATCTACAGTTACCAAGAGCGTACAACATCAGTAAATAATGATGAGTGCTAACCAAGAATTCTAAATAAACATGGCATATTATAAAATCTAAAAACCCAACTAAGGAGAACTTCTGCATACCTTTGAGGCGAATACCAGAAAACAAATTTACTGCCAGAAACAGGACATAAAACTGCGTAGCCAGTGCTGCTACAGTGTGTGTGTTTTATACCCTATATGCAGAGTTCAGTCATCGTTCATTAAGGCCACGCTTAGCCCATAAAAATTGGTCCTAATTTGGACACCTTACAGCCTAATCCAGCACTCTAAACAAATCCAGTGAGTTCAAATATGCCTCTATAAAATATTCTAGTAAAGACTGTTTGAAATGAAACAAGCAACATCTGGTCTACTAATCCAGCTAGGATTTCTATAGGCTAGAGTCCCTAGAGACACTGAACTACTTATTATAAGAAAAGCAATATAGGCTTTGCAGTGAAGGAGTGAGGTGGATCTCTGTGGTAAAGGTCAAACAGCGTAGACCTACTAGGGGCTATAAGATCTAGATTAGCTGTAGCTGAGGTCCGCACAACACCACGCGCACACGTTAGGATCTTATATACTGTTAAACAAAAAATATTATCTATAACCAACTAAAGCAAGCAGGGATACTTCTAAATCCACCTACACATATAAGGGAACAGTTGAATGTCAGGAATTCCGATTCTTTTGTTAAAAGCAACCAAATCAAGAGAGATAATCGAGCTGCAGGGCTCGGGTTTCAACTTGCAAAACATTGGGCAGCTCACGTGAGTTTGAGATCTTATAAACCGACAAACCATGTAGAGAAATCATATATTATAGATAAGATACAACTTCGATTTGTTTGAACTGCCCGAGAAGTGAGAAAAGAAGTTACTGACAAAACCGGTTGCACAACTGGTCTATACAGTGCTTTGCCTTCAAAGCTGTTTGATGACTGACCACTAGACAGTGTACTATTGACTAATATTTATCTGCAAAGCTTAGATCAGTAATTTCAGAATTAGGTGGCTCGTATCTGGACTGGATGAGGGATGTAAAACGGAGAAACTGATATAGGAGTGAAACAGAAATACGGGGCATAATTTTGCATTGAAGGTCTGGACAAGTGTCTGGGCCCGCTGGGTGTTTTAGGTTCCAATGGAAACATAGTCAACCGGAGAGAGGGGGAGAGGTGGGAGAGGTAGAGAGAGAGAAAGACGGAGGGAGGAGATGGAGAGGGAAATGAAGCTAGGAGAGGGATACAAGGAGAGAGGGAGAGAGGAAGAGAAAGAGAGGGATAGGGAGAGGGAGGTACAGGAAAGATGAGAGGGAGGAGATGAGGGAGAGGGAGAGAGAGAAAGAGGGAGAGGGAGAGAGAAAGAGAGGGAGAGAAAAAGAAAGGCAGAGGGAGATGGAGATGGATGGAGAGGGAGAGGGAGAGGGAGAGGGAGAGGGAGAGGGAGAGGGAGAGGGAGAGGGAGAGGGAGAGGGAGAGGGAGAGGGAGAGGGAGAGGGAAAGGGAGAGCGAGAGAGAAAGAGAGCGAGAGAAAGAGAGCGAGGGGAGAAAGAGAGAAATAGAGGCAGAGGATGAAGTGGATATAGGGAGAGGGAGATCAAGGGAAGATGAGACGGAGGGATGAGGCGAGTCGCGAGATGAAGGGAGGCGATTGGGATAGAGAAATCAAATCGGGCTAGTATAAGGAATGAAGAGAGCTGATAAAGGAAGGAATCAAAAGACTATAAAAATCAATCCATAAAAAAGCTGCTATTATTCAAAACTAACCAATGAGTATAAGTGAACTCACTCAGATTTAACAGTCGCATCCAAACCAGAGGATGCGGCGGCAGCGGCAGGCACTGCTGACAAGCGATGCTGCTGATAAAACTCCATGCCAGGCCCAGCAGCAGCGGCAGCATTCGGGCCAGCCAAATTCGGATGGCTCGATCCGTGATGCTCGTGCTGTTGTTGAATCTGCGGCGGCATCAATGACTGGCATTGTTGCTGCTGCATTTGCTGGGCATACTGCTGCTGCTGCTGCTGCTGTTGCTGAAGTTGCTGCTGCAGATAAACTGAACTAGCCGCCTTCTTCTGCTGCTGCTGGTTGGACATCTTGGCTGGCGACGAGTGCGCTCTGCCGTGAGATACCAGCAGCATCTGCGAGGCGGCGGGACTGTGCGGTGGCAATAATAGTTTATGGTTATGATTATTTGTACTATTGTTGCCAAGCAGAGCGTATTGCCGCTGATGCTGACTGGGCGGCTGCTGATGCTGGATTAGATGCGTCCCGCTGGCGCCGGTGAAACTGCCGCCGCCGGCGCGCAGGTGCTGATAGTGCAGAGGCTGCTGCTGCTGCACCTGAGCCTGCTGATGCTGATGATGAAGGTAATCGCCATTGTTATTGGAAGAAGACTCAGAAAATTTGATGTTGCTAAAAGTCTCGTTTAAAGCCAGATCTGAGCCGCAATTGCTTATTGTTGTTCCTGCCGCCGATGCTGTTGTAGACGAGGAGCCGCCAGACCCCGGTGGAAAAGACGGCACAGAAGCGGGCTCCGTGTACGGACCATCGGGATACAGATGGTCCAAGTTCGGCGACACCGAGGACGCAATGCTGGGCGATTTAGAGACCGAGGAGCCGATTGCCTTGGATGAGGGAGCCAAGTGGCCAAGGCTGCTAACCAGAGGCTGGGCGCTCGGCTCGAAAAACGATAATGGAAAGTTTCTATCCTTCATAGGCTTCGACTTGGACGAAACTGACGACCCTGGATTGGTCACAACTCGAAACATCTCCTCGATGCTATTGCCCGAGTCCTCTCTGGTGTGCACCTGAATATTTCCGGCAATCATCGTGCCGGTAAAGCCTCCACCAAAGTCCTCAGAGTACTGAGGAGGAAGCGCCATTGTGCTTCGTCGAAAGAGGGAGGTCTGAATTTTGTCGCGAAAATTAGCATTTAAATAACAATACAAACATTTTTACAGTAAAACAAAGTAGCGAGATGATTAAAACAGATAAATAGCATGATTACATTTTAAATATATATATAATTTTTTTCCTAACATAATAACTACATTTGTATATTCTCATTCAAAAAACGTATTTTAAGAACGCGTTGTTATATTTTTAAATTGTAACCACGATAATGTAAAGTCTGTTAAAACTGTTGCTTTTTACTTCACATTAGACGATGAAATGAAAGCAAGGTTTATAATTTATATCCTCTACCTCTAGAAAAAAACCTAAATACTACTCTGTTGTCGTATATTTCATCTGGATTTTCCTTTGATTTTAAAAAAAGAAAATTTTAAAGATTTTTTATTTGTTATTCATTTTGGTATATATAAATTGTTGAAGTGCTGGTGAAATCAGAATTAATTTGTTTTATCTTTTAATTTTGTGCTACATATCATATCAAAATGAAGTATGATCCCATCTCACGAGAATTTTCGTCTTAAAAAATATAGTTGAATCTGAAAAATTAAATTATCATGAAACTCATTTTTAGTGCAATAATTTTATTTGGCTTAATTTCTGCCTAAGTTACTTACCTTATATAGCTTCAGCTCTCTGTTTAACTTTCGTCCAGCAATTATTTGCTGGGAGGAGCCAGCTGATGCATATTAAATATGCAGCTTTATTTAAATTTTTGTTTTAGAGTTCCGACTAAAGCTATCTTAATTTTTGTTATTGCTGGTAATAATAAAGGTGAGAGTTCATAGATATTTAACAGAAATATATATATATATATCTGTTAAATATATGCAGATGGGAACTGGTGAGGTGCAGGGAGGGGAACAGTACCTAACAGTACCTATATATATAATGTTATGACAAAATTGAGCAAATAATTTTTTATGCATGGAAAACAAAATACAAGAAAATTGTACATTTTCTGAAGATTTTTATTAGGATGATCAGAACTGTAATAATGATTTTTTATTCCTTACCTGATAAATTTTAATAAAATAAAGGATAAAAGATCCAAATATACTATATGTACATGTAGGTAATTAACTTAACGGCTTATACACTGTAGTAGGTATTGCCACCTAAATGCGTGTCATTACAGCATTATTGTAGCGATCGAAACTATGAATAACTTTTTTATTCAGACTGTTTCAGCTACTCATTCACACCAATGTAAGCGCCTCATTCACACCAATGTAAGCGCCTCATTCACACCAATATCAGCGCCTCATTCACACCAATGTAAGCGCCTCATTCATGCCAATGTCAGCGCCTCATTCATGCCAATGTAAGCGCCTCATTCACACCAATGTCAGCGCATCATTCACACCAATGTCAGCGCATCATTCACACCAATGTAAGCGCCTCATTCACACCAATGTCAGCGCCTCATTCATGCCAATGTCAGCGCCTCATTCATGCCAATGTAAGCGCCTCATTCACACCAATGTCAGCGCATCATTCACACCAATGTCAGCGCATCATTCACACCAATGTAAGCGCCTCATTCACACCAATGTCAGCGCATCATTCACACCAATGTAAGCGCCTCATTCACACCAATATCAGCGCCTCATTCATGCCAATGTCAGCGCCTCATTCACACCAATATCAGCGCCTCATTCATGCCAATGTCAGCGCCTCATTCATTCCAATGTCAGCGCCTCATTCACACCAATGTCAGCGCCTCATTCATGCCAATGTCAGCGCCTCATTCATGCCAATGTCAGCGCCTCATTCATTCCAATGTCAGCGCCTCATTCACACCAATATCAGCGCCTCATTCACACCAATGTAAGCGCCTCATTCACACCAATGTCAGCGCCTCATTCATGCCAATGTCAGCGCCTCATTCACACCAATGTAAGCGCCTCATTCACACCAATATCAGCACCTCATTCACACCAATGTCAGCGCATCATTCACACCAATATCAGCGACTCATTCACACCAATATCAGCGCCTCATTCACACCAATGTCAGCGCCTCATTCACACCAATGTCAGCGCATCATTCACACCAATGTCAGCGCATCATTCACACCAATGTCAGCGCATCATTCACACCAATGTCAGCGACTCATTCACACCAATGTCAGCGCCTCATTCACACCAATATCAGCGCCTCATTCACACCAATATCAGCGCCTCATTCACACCAATGTCAGCGCCTCATTCACACCAATATCAGCGCCTCATTCACACCAATATCAGCGCCTCATTCACACCAATATCAGCGCCTCATTCACACCAATATCAGCGCCTCATTCACACCAATGTCAGCGCCTCATTCACACCAATGTCAGCGCCTCATTCACACCAATGTCAGCGCCTCATTCACCACAATATCAGCGCCTCATTCACACCAATATCAGCGCCTCATTCACACCAATGTAAGCGCATCATTCACACCAATATCAGCGCCTCATTCACACCAATATCAGCGCCTCATTCACACCAATATCAGCGCCTCATTCACACCAATGTAAGCGCCTCATTCACACCAATGTCAGCGCCTCATTCACACCAATGTCAGCGCATCATTCACACCAATGTCAGCGCCTCATTCTACTAATACTACTACAGTACTGTATACTCATACTAGCTTCTACTACTCAGTTGTTCATGGAACGTACTTGTTATTTTTTCCGCTAAAAAATTCACATTAGGAAGATTTGCTACTAAAACTACTGTAAGCTTAGCTATACTGTGCGTTGAACGAGCGTAATACCGCTGTACCCAAAAATATAATTAACATGTTTATATACAAAGATTGGGAAACACTTAACTAGGCAATTTCTCTTTGCACCGGCTCAGTGCACAGCACATTTCGGTGAAGACAAAACTAGCGCAGAATGTCTCACAATTACTATAGAAAAAAATTAGACTTCGACTCGAGAGCAGTGAGGAGAGCATTTTCCGCGCTGCCTTCCATAATTGACCATTTTTGACTATTCGCGTTTTACGCACATGCTACAAGCTGAATTAAGTTAAATAAAAACGGCTAAAAATAGATTTCAAAGCCGACTCAAAGAATGTAATGATTAAGCAACAATGGGTGGCTGAAGCTGCGTACAGATTATACAGTGCGATTTGAATTTCAGCAGCCGAACAACTCAGTCTTCTGCATGGATAACAAAGTCTCGAAAATTCATCGTGCATTCAGCATTCACCACGGGGACAGTCCAGTGTGGACACAGTGTTCTATTCATATTTTTTATCAGATCGTCTCTCGCTTAAACTAAACTGCTATTCGACATGGTGCTTGCGCATGCGTCACTCCCTGTGCAGACCCCTAATTACTTACCCCTTCCAGCCCCTCCAGCCAACCCCCAGTCCTCAACTGTTCACTGGGGGTTGGGGGTGGCAGACAGTCGAAGCGAAACCCTACCGCCAAAGCACACGCACACACGTTGTTTCAGCCTCAGTGCGTTATGCGCGCTGCGTGCATTTCGATTATTCGAGAGTAGCTACCAAAGCTAATGCGCCACCCCTCCATCCGACTGGGGGACTCCAGCTGTTCAGAAGGTGAGGGGCGCTGTTGCAGCACAATAGGCTGGTTAGAAAAAGAGAGGGAGAGAGGCTATAGAAATGGCCTGGCTTGAAAAGAAGACGAGAAAGCGGAGAGTGCGAAAGTGAACAGACATTTTTCCGAATCGTTCCATGTCTCTCTCGTAGCCTTCGGTGCTGCAACAGCAATATGCCTTCATCATTGCCAGGGCCGCTTCTGCTATTGCTGTTGCTGCTTCCGGCGCAGCACAGCGCGATCCATGTCACAACAGAAAGCTCGCGCTACTGTCGATTGGAGCAGCTCCCACAACAGGTTCGCATGATCACCTGCTCAGGTAGCGAAGTCACTGAAGTGCCCACCGTCGACGCCAGTCTGAAAGCGAAGATATTCTACATGGACTCGTGTCCGATCGCTTACATCGGCCCCGACAGTTTCGCCAACCTGACCGACTCGCTCACTTTTTTGAGCATTCGAACTACAGTTCCAATTGCTAATTTGAGCGGGCAAGCGTTTCGAAATCTGCACCTCCTCACTGAGCTCATGGTTGTGGCCTCCGCTATGCAGCCAACTGCGGCTAAGGCGGAACAACTTTTGAGTACTTTGTCCAGCTTGACATTCCTGCATCTGGAAAACGTGAAACTTGGCCACTTGCCAAATGACTTCGCTTCGGGCACTAAGCTATCAATCGTGCGTCTCATCAATGCCGACATTGTCAGCATCGAAAGCAGCGCATTTACTAGTCTATCCAGCCTTAGAGTTCTCGAATTGTGCAAGAATCTCGCATCGACCTACATGACTAGCTTGCTACGCCAGATTGGCACAGTGGAAAACCTCACTATGACTAATTGCGGCCTCACAACAATAGTGAACCCCAATTCAAGCTTCAGTCGGCTGACTCTCATGAACTTTGCGAATAATCAACTAACTCTATTAGACCTTCGAAGCTTTGCCAGTGCCGCTAAAACCCTGAAAGTGCTTGACCTAAACGGTAATAAGCTTGGCGCCGATGGTCTTCCTGGCCTGGGCTCGATGAGCGCTTTGCAACGCCTGTTCCTGAACAGCAACCCGATGAACCAGATGCCCAACAATCTAGGCCAGCTAGAGTCGCTAGAACTATTGGAGGCTCGCAAAACGCTCGTGTCCAACATCCGGGTTGGCGACTTTCACGAGCGGTCCCGACTCTACTCTCTGAAGCTGGACGATGTGCAGATCAATTTCATCGAGGTGACAGCATTTCAACGACTGGGCCGACTAGCCGAACTCAGCCTGACTATTCCGGCTTCGCGGGTCCTCGTCCGCTCAGTGACGGATCCGCAACCAGCTAGCTGGTCAGAGGTGCTGACCAAATTACCTGCTCTGCGAAATCTTACTCTAAGTGGCCAAGGTGCAGGAATGCGCAGCGGCCTTGATGACACCGTGTGGCCAGGCCTAGTTGGTAATCAGCAGCTGCGGCGACTTCTGTTGGACTACAATGTCATTACCAACGTGCCGGACTTTCAATTTGCCTGGTCGCGCCTCGATTTGCTGAGTTTGCGTAACAACAAAATCGTGGAGCTTAACTCAGCAAGTCTCTACGGCCTGGCGCCGAACGCCATAGTGCAGCTGCAGGACAACAGCTTGACCAGCCTGGACAACTGCACTCTGGCTGGCCTGACCAGCTTGTCCAAAATCGGACTCGCTGGCAATCCTTGGCACTGTGACTGCGCTCTGGTCTGGCTGCTCAACCGGATGCGTGCGGAGGCCGGCAACGACGCTCTAACCGGCGTCCTCTGCAACCAGCCTCTTAATTTGCGTGGCCGAGCTTGGTCTGACTTAACCGGCGTCGACTTTTGTCCCAGCGGAGCTCCAATCCCAGCCTCCTGCAAGATGTGCGAACCGCCGTCAACTCCGGCACCGACGCCGACGGCCTTTCCTTACCCTCTGGACATCCGGCTCGCCATGGAGCTAAGTGACGAGCTACTTGTGCGCCTGACCATCAATGCCAGCGGCCTCGCCAGCCGATTCGATCGCTACACCGTCAGATACGGCCCCGAGGCGGACTACCAGCTGAGAAATAGCGTGCAAGAGGCGCTAATTTCTGTCAACTCGTTAGTCTTCCACGTAGACACTCTTCAACCGCATCGGTTTTGCGTCATACTTCAAGGACCAACGTCAGGCGATGTTGAAAGTCCAACTAACTGTCGTGTGTACACGCCATCGCGAGCCGAGCAGCAACAGCTGTCGCCTGCGCACATCTCAATAGCAGTTATTGCCCCAGTGGTGGCGCTGGCCCTCATCGCACTACTAGTCTGCTGCCTGTTGCAACGACGCGCCAGACGCGACGAGGTCAAGACCGGCGCAGCTGGAATGGACGATTACAACTCCTACACCTATCTGGATACCGAGGATCCCAACAGCAGAGGCGCCCGATTTCAGAGCGCCAGAAAGCCCGAGAGTCGTCGATTCACTAAACGCAATGGCAGCACCACGCTGAATGGTTCGCGGCCGAGCTTGAACGCATCTGCGTCCAATCTGCAGCAGCAGTTGCAGCAGATGCAGCAGGTGAACCAGATCCAACAGATGCAACTGAACCAAATGCAGCGAATTCACAGCATGAGCCAATCCGCTATGCGGCAGTCAGCCTCCGATCCGTTCTCCACCAGCCTGCCAATCGATCCGAGAGGCGCGATGCGGTCGGCTCAGAGCACCGACGCCCTGACTTCCATGCTGGCCACTGGCCCAGCTGCTGGCGGGGGCGGCGGCGGCGGCGGCTACGGCGGCCGAGCTCGCAGCCAGGAGTTCGGTCTTGGCGATCACCCACTGCTACAGCGCAGCCGGTCCGGCTTCGCCCAGTACCCGGCCGGCGCTGCTGACGACGTTCCACCGCCGCTGCCGGAGAGGAACCCAGCGCTGCAGCCATCCAAACAGGAGGAACAGGAGGTCTACGAGGAGATGGACGTATAGCCTAGACAGACTTGATTTAAAATTCGAAAATTACTTTTCATGAAATCCCGAGTTTTTGTACGAATCTGCCCTGCATAAGTTCTGTTTATTTGTACATAGCGAATCCTGCTTCAAGAGCTCGAAACTCCAGAAGACTCTGACTTGCTAGTTTATAATGTCCATAATTCATTCATTTATCTACACGATCTGTCCTTTGCAATAGACCAGCAGCTGTCACCGTCTTCACCCCAATGACCCTCTGTTAACAACTTTGCGACTATTATAAAACAATAATCTCTAGCCCTGAACCTGATACGTGTACATAAACATAGCATATTAATGTAAAGCAAAATTCTGTACAACATGAACTAGCTGTCAGTAATTGTTCAACTAAACTGCCCCGATTTAATAGTTTTTATTCGACTAACTAAAGCTGTAAATGAACATTTTGTCGTAGTGCGCGACAACTGTGCTCTGCCATTCTAAAAATTATCGTATTCTTTTTTGATGAATTAATAAAACTGATTAAATTTAAACTTCATTGCGAACATTCTTAAAATTTCAAATAATTCTAACATCTCTTTGAATGAGTCGATTTAGAAGGACCACAGCTACAGAATTACTAACTTGAGAATGAGTCGAGAATGAGTCGAGAATGAGTCGAGAATGAGTCGAGAATGAGTCGAGAATGAGTCCAGGATGAGTCGAGAATGAGTCGAGAATGAGTCGAGAATGAGTCGAGAATGAGTCGAGAATGAGTCGAGAATGAGTCGAGAATGAGCCGAGAATGAGTCGAGAATGAGTCGCGAATGAGTCGAGAATGAGTCGAGAATGAGTCGAGAATGAGTCGAGAATGAGTCGAGAATGAGTCGAGAATGAGTCGAGAATGAATCGAGAATGAGTCAGGAATGAGTCGAGAATGAGTCGAGAATGAGTCGAGAATGAGTCGAGAATGAGTAGAGAATGAGTCGACAATGGTCAGTCTCAATGATCAAATGTCATCAGCAATCCATTCTATTTTAAGCTAAGTCTAATTTGACTAAAAAAACGCAATTAACCCATACGAGCAATGTCTATCCAGCATGTAGTACTATACCCAAACGCCAAAACGGAAATGCCTTTTTGCGTAGCTCACACTATGCATATCAGGCCCAGTCAACGCATTCTAGCCCGTATCAATACATGCATGTCTACTGCGGGAATACGAGCATGGGTTAATTATTTATCATTCTTTTTTAAAGACACTTTCTCAGTTGTTTATTTACGCGCACTTTCTTATCGTATATCCTTCTCCGCTCACGTGATGTAAGCTCAAAGGGATAAGCACAGTTGCAAAATCACCGCGGGCCCATTTACAATTCTGCAGCGATCCTCATACGCCAGCAGCCAACAGCTGCATAATAAAAATCTCAAGACCACAGGATTCCCCACCTCAAAAAAATTGTCCAGCATATAGCTCGTAGATAAAGAGCAAGTTGGCTAAAAAAGTTTTCTTTTCCAACAACGCTGGTTCTGAAAGCGGCTTCGTCATCGCAACGCGCGCCACCGTTGGAACGCAACGCCAAATATGGAATTCGTCGGCTGACTGGTCCCAGACAGAAATCCTAGAAGTCACGTTCCCCTCTCTCTCTTGCTTTCCTGCTCCCATTTCGAGCGCTTCGACCGGGCATCCAGAGACGAATTCGGGAAAGACATTTTGGCAACGAAAAAGGGAGACGGAGACGCCTGGCACCCAACGGCTCCCTGCACACCCTGATGACTCATCACGCGGCTGCGATACCGCGGACTGACCCAGAGCCGCATTAGCAGGCCGCCCAGAATCCTCTGAACAAGCAGCTATATAAGAACTATAATTTTTTTAACCTGCTTTTTTGCCTTCGACTTTCAACATGGGAGCCGTGCTGTCGCGTTGTCGCAAGCGAGACCAACAGCAGCAGCAGACAAGTGCAAATTCTGCCAAAGCTGCGGAGTGCACTGCATCTGAAGCTGCGGCCAAGGAAAACGGACTGCACACAGGAGAAGACGGGCATGGTGAGCAACTCTGTAGATTAGATAGACAGATAGATAGATAGATAGATAGATAGATAGATAGATAGATAGATAGATAGATAGATAGATAGATAGATAGATAGATAGATAGATAGATAGATAGATAGATAGATAGATAGATAGATAGATAGATAGATAGATAGATAGATAGATAGATAGATAGATAGATAGATAGATAGATAGATAGATAGATAGATAGATAGATAGATAGATAGATAGATAGATAGATAGATAGATAGATAGATAGATAGATAGATAGATAGATAGATAGATAGATAGATAGATAGATAGATAGATAGATAGATAGATAGATAGATAGATAGATAGATAGATAGATAGATAGATAGATAGATAGATAGATAGATAGATAGATAGATAGATAGATAGATAGATAGATAGATAGATAGATAGATAGATAGATAGATAGATAGATAGATAGATAGATAGATAGATAGATAGATAGATAGATAGATAGATAGATAGATAGATAGATAGATAGATAGATAGATAGATAGATAGATAGATAGATAGATAGATAGATAGATAGATAGATAGATAGATAGATAGATAGATAGATAGATAGATAGATAGATAGATAGATAGATAGATAGATAGATAGATAGATAGATAGATAGATAGATAGATAGATAGATAGATAGATAGATAGATAGATAGATAGATAGATAGATAGATAGATAGATAGATAGATAGATAGATAGATAGATAGATAGATAGATAGATAGATAGATAGATAGATAGATAGATAGATAGATAGATAGATAGATAGATAGATAGATAGATAGATAGATAGATAGATAGATAGATAGATAGATAGATAGATAGATAGATAGATAGATAGATAGATAGATAGATAGATAGATAGATAGATAGATAGATAGATAGATAGATAGATAGATAGATAGATAGATAGATAGATAGATAGATAGATAGATAGATAGATAGATAGATAGATAGATGTTTTCTATTCGCTAAATCACCCTGCCCTTTATGCACCTGCCTCCCACAGTAGTCAGGGTAGTTCACACAGAAACTGCAGTCTTACCAGCCTATTTGCGGTATAGAGACGAGGCGGTCTCCGGCAGCAATGGAGCTGCAGAAGCTGGTACTGCCACTTGCTATCAAGATTAAAGCGCAACCTGCTTTGTTAGTTGAAGTGTGTGCGCTCTATAGCCTTCGACTTTGCACGCCACGCGCAAGTCGTTTGTAGTGTGCTGAAATTTTCCTGACTTCTTCAAAGACATGTCTGAAACTTTCTTCTGTGAGAAAATGGCTTTCCAGCTGCCAGATTATAAGCCAGGCCTGTTTTTCATCAAGTGAAGACTTCAAATCTCCATGTTGCATCTGTTTACCCGTTAGGTTAAAAATTTAGAAATGTCGTTCTGCTGACATACTTTATTTATGCACTTTAATTCGTTTCCATGCTGTTTTACCAAGGAGAGAAATTAAGATGCATGCCAGAATGACGTCCTGAGATTAATGCTACTCATAGTAATTAGCTTCAACTGAAACGAATTCCAGACCACGAGGACGGCGCCACGGGTACCGACGAAGCAGCCTCGAAGCCGGTGCCAAAAGTCGGTGCTGCAAGGCCATCTGTAGATCAAAATGACGACTGTGTGGAACAAAATAGAGTTGCTGAGGTTGAAGTTGAACAAATTGAGCTTTATGTACCCTGCCAGAGCGAGCTGAGTGAGACAGATGAAGGCGCTCAAGCTTGTTCAAATGCTACTGTTCAAAGAGCCGGTAAAATTAATACCATTGAAACAGCAGACGAACATCTCCAGGTCACTGGAGAGGAACAAACCGAACCAACTGAGGAACAACCCGAACCAACTGAGGAACAAACCGAACCAACTGAGGAACAAACCGAACCAACTGAGGAACAACCCGAACCAACTGAGGAACAAACCGAACCAACTGAGGAACAAACCGAACCAACTGAGGAACAAACCGAACCAACTGAGGAACAAACCGAACCAACTGAGGAACAAACCGAACCAACTGAGGAACAAACCGAACCAACTGAGGAACAAACCGAACTAAATGAGGAACAAACCGAACCAACTGAGGAACAACCCGAACCAACTGAGGAACAACCCGAACCAACTGAGGAACAAACCGAACCAACTGAGGAACAACCCGAACCAACTGAGGAACAAACCGAACTAAATGAGGAACAACCCGAACCAACTGAGGAACAAACCGAACCAACTGAGGAACAACCCGAACCAACTGAGGAACAAACCGAACTAAATGAGGAACAAACCGAACCAACTGAGGAACAAACCGAACCAACTGAGGAACAAACCGAACCAACTGAGGAACAAACCGAACCAACTGAGGAACAAACCGAACCAACTGAGGAACAAACCGAACCAACTGAGGAACAAACCGAACTAAATGAGGAACAACCCGAACCAACTGAGGAACAACCCGAACCAACTGAGGAACAAACCGAACTAAATGAGGAACAACCCGAACCAACTGAGGAACAACCCGAACCAACTGAGGAACAACCCGAACCAACTGAGGAACAAACCGAACTAAATGAGGAACAACCCGAACCAACTGAGGAACAACCCGAACCAACTGAGGAACAAACCGAACCAACTGAGGAACAAACCGAACCAACTGAGGAACAAACCGAACCAACTGAGGAACAAACCGAACCAACTGAGGAACAAGCCGAACCAACTGAGGAACAAGCTAAAGAGAGGACTGAACAGACTAATCAGCATCCCGACCCAACGGAAGGGTGCCAAAATTCAAACCAAGAACAAAGCAAGGTACCAGAAGCCAATGCAGAACTGACCCAAAAGCATTGTGAACCGAATAAGCCAGATCTGGACGAAGAGCAGCAAGAACAAGCTACCATTGAACAGCAACAACAAACTACCGATGAAAAGCAACAACAAGCTACCGATGAACAGCAACAACAAGCTACCGATGAACAGCAACAACAAGCTACCGATGAACAGCAACAACAAGCTACCGATGAACAGCAACAACAAGCTACCGATGAACAGCAACAGCAAGCTACCGATGAACAGCAACAGCAAGCTACCGATGAACAGCAACAGCAAGCTACCGATGAACAGCAACAACAAGCTACCGATGAACAGCAAGAAAAAGCTACCGATGAACAGCAAGAACAAGCTACCGATGAACAGCAACAACAAGCTACCATTGAACAGCAAGAACAAGCTACCATTGAACAGCAAAAACAAGCTACCATTGAACAGCAAGAACAAGCTACCGATGAACAGCAAGAACAAGCTACCAATGAACAGCAAGAACAAGCTACCGATGAACAGCAAAAACAAGCTACCAATGAACAGCAAGAACAAGCTACCGATGAACAGCAAGAACAAGCTACCGATGAACAGCAAGAACAAGCTACCGATGAACAGCAAGAACAAGCTACCGATGAACAGCAAGAACAAGCTACCGATGAACAGCAAGAACAAGCTACCGATGAACAGCAAGAACAAGCTACCGATGAATAGCAAGAACAAGCTACCGATGAACAACAAGAAAAAGCTACTGATGAACAGCAAGAACAAGCTACCGATGAACAACACGAACAAGCTACCGAAAGACACAAAAAAGAACTTTACAAGCAAATTCTCCACCCCGAGCAAACCAAGACTAAAAGCAATTGTTCTGATGACCAACCCAACCAAAACGAAATAACAAAGACGCTCGGTGACTACTCAACAACCTCAAAAGCTCATGAGCCGGAAGCGGGTCAATTCACGCTATCCAACAACCACAACTCAGTCAACGGAACCTCTGATGAGTGCGATGGGGAGAGGCACCTCAGCGATTACTTCAAAGCCGAATCTCAACGATTAGTTGGCCAGGTCATGGAGGACAGTATGGTGGGATTCGCTGTGGCTGATGCTGCTTCTGCCGATGAGTTTTAAGTCAACCGGATAAACATTGTAGTTAATGGTTTTAAAATGGACTTTTTGGAGGCTAAAAATAAATTAAAATTATGTACAAGCGCGAAGCTAATTCTGTAATAAGGTTAATATTATATTTAAGTGAATTTATAAGCTCTTGGTTTTAATATCGCCTCATTTTTCACTTGCCACTGCATGTTATTACATGTACGTCCTATGATATTACTGAGTGAGTACTATCTATTCATACTAAATTGATTCAATTTTGCTTACATTAATTGTTTGTTCTATGTGCTCGCACGCCTGACTAACAGAAAATAAATTTTTTAATGCATGCTGCAGGCATTTGCGAAAATTTTCTGCTAAAATATGAAAAATATATAAGCAAAAATATAACTTGCTTCGGTTTTTTCTTAGACAGCTTAAAAACAATAAAAAACTCTCGTTTCAAGACTACTACTTTGAGTAGAAGAGTGAGCCCTGGCCAAAATATTTTATTATCACAATATTCAATTGTAGCAGTTGTAAGAATATAAACATAAGTCTATCTAAGCAGACAGATTCCCCAGATAAAAATTAGGGTAAATTGTAGGTCAAAATAGGTACGCAAAAATAAAATTACAGTTTTATTATCTTTTAGTACAGCTGAGTGGTCAGAGTGCATCAAGAGACCGAAGTGCATTCGTAGAAAGTTCCTAAAAACCTTTGTTTTTTTTATTATAACAAATATAAAAGATATAATAGTCAGTGAAGGGACAGTGCTATAATTGTTGAAGGCAGAGTATTAGTTAAAAACAAAAATATATTCGGCTATAAAATCCATTAAAAATATTTACACAGTAAGGCATTTAGTTACAGACTCAAAGATTGAATAACAGCGCACTAATTTCTTACAGAAAAATCCTGACACAACCTGCCGTAAAAAACTTTCCATTGGACCTGCTTTAAAAGTTGCTTGTGCAGGTGTTACCAGAGGACAAGAAATTGAAATAATGAAAAAATCATACCCAAAGGTCGTCTGCTTGAACCGCTGGGTAAAATAAATTATATATTTTAAATAAAATTAATCCATCTTTATAAAAGTTTTCATTTCTTCGCGAGATTTTTGCGTGTTTGATAGCCCCGGAAATTCGCTTGAATTTTCGTGGCCGCCTGCTGCTCCTCAGTTGAGTTGGCCGCCTCCTCGCCATTCTGCTGCTCGGATTGCTGGAATTCCATGCGACGTACATTTTATGATAATCATGTGCGCCTTTACTACTAAACAGTAAGTAGAATATTAGAATACTAAGAAGGAAATGAAAATTTCTTCAATTTAATAAAACCAATAATTTTAATATCGTCACTCGAATGTCTCAGTGTCCGAGTGTCTTAATGGCAGAGTGTCTTAACGTCCGAGTGTCTTACATGTAATGTCAGTGTCTTAATGTCAGAGTGTCTCAATGTCAGAGTGTCTTAATGTCAGAATGTCTTAATGTCCGAGTGTCTTAATGTCCAAGTGTTTTAATGTCAGAGTGTCTTAATGTCAGAGTGTCTTAATGTCAGAGTGTCCTAATGTCAGAGTGTCTCAATGTTAGAGTGTGTCAATGTCAGAGTGTTTTAATGTCAGAATGTCTTAATGTCCGGGTGTCTTGATGTCCTAGTGTCTTAATGTCAGAGTGTCTTAATGTCAGAGTGTCTTAATGTCAGAGTCTCTTGATATCAGAGTCTCTTGATATCAGAGTGTCTCAATGTCCGAGTGTCTTAATGTCCAAGTGTCTTAATGTCAGAGTGTCCTAATGTCAGAGTGTCTCAATGTTAGAGTGTGTCAATGTCAGAGTGTTTTAATGTCAGAATGTCTTAATGTCCGAGTGTCTTGATGTCCTAGAGTCTTAATGTCAGAGTGTCTTAATGTCAGAGTGTCTTAATGTCAGAGTGTCTTAGTGTCCCAAGTGTCCTTGTGTCCAAAGTGTCTTAGTGTCCAAAGTGTCTTAGTGTCCGAGTGTTTGAGAGTGTCTTTGAGAGTCTTAGCGCATTAGTTCAGTGGCCTACCAATCGTAAAAAAAGTAACAGCCTACTCACCTGAGCAGCCACAAACTCCTCCCTAGTCTTGAAGCCATCGAATGCCGCCTGAATAGTCTCAGCCGCCGTGTCCTCATCCATCGCATCCTTGCTGGCATCCGCTGGCCCCTCCTTGCCGGCATTGTTCTCAGCGAACTGCTGTCTGGTTAGAAAGCCTTCAAAAGCGGCTTGAATTGTCTCGGCAGCCTTGGTCTCGTCTTGCTGCACGTGCTGCGGCTTCTGGTTGAAGAAGACGTAGTCAAATAGCCCGGCGAGGTCGTAGAACACCTCGCTGTCATCTCGATCGCCGAGTACCTTGGAAATTAAGGGAAAGATGTTGGATAGGAAGATAGATAGATAGATAGATAGATAGATAGATAGATAGATAGATAGATAGATAGATAGATAGATAGATAGATAGATAGATAGATAGATAGATAGATAGATAGATAGATAGATAGATAGATAGATAGATAGATAGATAGATAGATAGATAGATAGATAGATAGATAGATAGATAGATAGATAGATAGATAGATAGATAGATAGATAGATAGATAGATAGATAGATAGATAGATAGATAGATAAAAAGATAGATAGATAGATAGATAGATAGATAGATAGATAGATAGATAGATAGATAGATAGATAGATAGATAGATAGATAGATAGATAGATAGATAGATAGATAGATAGATAGATAGATAGATAGATAGATAGATAGATAGATAGATAGATGGATAGATAGGTAGATAGATAGATAGATAGATAGATAGATAGATAGATAGATAGATAGATAGATAGATAGATAAATAGATAGATGGATAGATAGACATACATAGGCAGACTCACAATGCACAGCTTGCCGGCAAGATCAAAGTGCCGCACTACAGGCAGCGTGTGCTCCTTAAAATAGGACATCCGCTTTGACACGGCGGCAATGTTGTCGCCCAGGCCGCCCTGCTCGCGGCCCCTGGCCAACAGCCGGCGCACCATGTAGGTCTCCTCGCAGTCCAGCAGCACGGTGAGGTCGGGCTGGCCAACGGTTTTGTACAGGTCGCGCAGCTGGTTGGCGTTGATCGGGTAGCCCTCCAGCAGGATGCAATTCGCTCCGCGGCCTTTTTCTGTCAACAGTCGACGCAATTCTGCTGCGTCAACTTCCTCGTCCAGGTCGCCCTGAGTGGCGATGTCGACTAGCGCGGACCAGGCGGCGTTGGCTCCGGCACCAAGCGACCTGTTGCGCGCCTCCTCGGAGGCGTTGATGTGCACGAAGCCCGCGTAGCGCTCGGCGACTCGGCGCAGCTGACTGGACCTGCCGCTGCCCGGGCCGCCCATCACCAGCACTATCGGGCACTGCGGCAGGTCCGACGGCCGCTTCACCGGCTCGGGCACGTTTTCGATCTCCTCGATGTACGTGACGGCCGAAGCAGACACCGCGGCAGCCTCCGACTCTTCTTCGGTGTCGTCTCTCGAGTCGGCGCCCCCCTCGCCGGCCTTTGGCGACTTCTTGGGCCCGGCGCTGGTGTCGACAGGATCGTAGAAGGCGTCCATTGCTCGGGCAGCCTCGGCAAACACGGAGGCATCGTCAAGGTCCTCGTCAACCGGCACAACAACAAGTCGACGCGCCTCGTCGTAGATTCGACAGGCTGGCAGGCCGGCCGACCGGAAGTGGCCGATGCGGCGGCCGATGTTAGCGGGCTGGTCCTCGATGGCGCCGAGGCGGTGGTATCGCCGAAGCAGCCGCTCCTGAAGCAGGTCCTCCTCAAAGTCGAGCAGCAGGGCACGGTCTGGCTGCTTGATCTGAGTTCAGAACAGTGGAGTTGAGTAGCGGATTAAGGATGCTCATGTGCGACCGGTGCACAAATTCTATGCAATTCCGGCTGTGAATCTCCGCTGCAACGTCTTCGATGCCCATGAGCGTTTGCCAACAGAAGTACGAGTAGTACTTCTTAGTGCAACAGTAGTAGCAACTATAGGGAGTGCGCCTCTGTCTCTCTGACACTTAATAGTCTAATTATAGATTTTTGTAAGCGCACTATTCAGATAAAAACGATAAAGACGTCAGGTTGCCCTCCACCTAAATTCCAGCAAGACGCTCTACACTTACGTGCTCAGCAATGGCGTCGACCTGCTCAGGCGAGCGCGGGTAGCCTTCAACAAACACGCCTCGGCAGCGTCCGTCGGCCACCAATTGATTGACGGCGTCGATCAGCGCCGGCAGCAGCAGGTCTTCTGGCACAGCGTCGCCGCGTTCGAAAGCGGCCGCCGCCACTGCCCAGCGTTGACGCGAGGCGTCGCGCGAATCCCGGATGCCGTTGCGGACCAAGTCACCGACGCACAAGCTGGCGAAGCCGTACCGCTGGGCCAGGTGGCGGCAGATGACCCGCTTGCCGCTGCCGGGACCGCCCAGCACCAGCACTAGCGGGCAGGTGAGCGGCGCCGTCAGCTTCGGCAAATTTGACGAGTCGGAGAGGGCCGACGATTCTCTGACGGCTACGGCGGCGGCCGCTGCGACCTGCTGTCGGCTGGCGTCTTCGACAGCTTCGTAATTGGCGGAGTTTCCGCCGCCACCGATGGGCGGTAGGACCGGCTTCTTTTCGCCCAAATCAGACACCGATGAGGCTGGTAAAAAGTTTGTTTGGAGGCAAATGAAGAGCTAGGGGATAATTAAGATCAACATGCGCATGGATACGTACGCAAGTACATACACCTTTATGAGTAACCATTACTCTCATTGTCTGGCAGTGTGTACCTACTCTCTGCCCTGAGGATTGGCTTTCATTGTTTATCTCTGGCCTGTTCATCAATTTCATTGTTTATCTCTGGCCTGTTCATCAATTTCATTGTTTATCTATGACCCGTGTATGAATGCCATTGTTTATCTCTGGCCTGTGTTATCAACTTCATTGTTTATCTCTGGCCTGTGTTATCATTATCAACTTCATTGTTTATCTCTGGCCTGTGTTATCAACTTCATTGTTTATCTCTGGCCTGTGTTATCAACTTCATTGTTTATCTCTGGCCTGTGTTATCAACTTCATTGTTTATCTATGGCTCGTGTTATCAATACCATGGTTCAGTGGTGGCCAAACTATTGCTTGTCTAACAAAAAGACAACAGAAATATTGTCAAACAGGAATATTAACAGTCTTTGGTTTCTAGACTCATCATACATATACACTTAGTAGCAAGTATTAAGCATGACTGTAGCTCGTATCAGAATTTGCAGCCAATTTCACTTACTGTGGCTGGCCGATCGCTTTGCGGACCTTGGCGGAGTCACCGGGGGCAGCGGCGTCTTGGCCCGCTTAGCCTCAAGGAAGAGGTCCCAGCGCACTCCGGAGACACCCTGTACTTTGATCTTGTCCAGGCACTGCTGCAGGTAGGCAATGTGATCCGATGGTCTGTGGTACATCAGGCCGGTCATGAGGCACTGCGGTTAAGAGTTTAAGGATAAAATAGTAAATTTCTTGCTGTTTAAATATTTTTCTTTGTTATTTTCATACTTACCTCAAAGAGTTGTGGGATCTGTTTCTTGGAAACGTACTCTTTTGCGTCGGACATTTTAACTCTATCTGTGGACGATTTAGGCTGAAAAAATCATCCAGTCGTTGTTATAGCAAAATTTTCTTGCATCAGGATCAGTAGTACATAATTAAAACATTTTAAATCTGTATAACGTTTTTCTAAATCAGAAAAAATATTTAATAAACAGAAATCAATTCAAGTACTACACATATGTCATATTTTATAATACTGAAATCAGAGCCTATGATTTTCATTATAAAAATGCCACCAAATAAAAATCTGTTTGGTATTACAAACTTGTGTGAAATTTCATGAAGGTCATAAATTAAAATTGATTTTTTCAACATCCATTCAAGCACTATCATACACACATGTAATTCATTCAATCAAACACTTTTATCAAATTCTTTTTGAAAGTTTTAAAACCATTGGCATTATGGCATTAAGATCTAACTATCGTCTACGATTAATCAGAAAGTGTATTAAAAAAGATAATTTTTAATTGCAATAAAAATATGTATTTTTAATACTAAGCAGTAAGCACGTTATCGCAAACATGCACATAATAATCATGAACAAAAATAAATTAATCTGGCTATTTTTCAATCCTTTAAATTGCCTTATATGTACGTCATGGCTACAAGTGAGAATCGGAAGAAGAAAGGCGGAAAATTGCACAAGTTCAGAATTCAGAAAGAATAATTTGACAAATGGGCATTCCGACGTGACTATAAATGAGAAATTGTAAGCGTAGTCTAAAGTAATATGTGCTAGTAAAAACACTTTTTATTTTACACGCCACTTTCTGTGTGCTCTTAACTATAGATATGGTATGAAGAGAAAATTCCATTTTAAGGGTTTTTGTGATTGTGCAAGGCGAAGACAATTAGTGGGTAAACTGAATATCGAATTCTGAAGTTAAACCTTTGTTTAACAGCCTTGACAACCAAATATATAATTTGCTTTCAAACAAAGAAAAATACAATAACATATTATGCCTTAATTATCACTGAAAAATAGGTAACTAATTTTGTAATACAAAGAAATTATATGCTTTGTTATAGCTTTTAAACAAAAACAATTTAAGTTACCTATTGAATTTCGCTACTGTATATGTCATCAGATTTGTGATCGTGTGCTAAATCTAATTGTATTCAAACGCCTTGAAGTCGCAATTAAAACGCCTTAGTTTTGCCAGTTTCAGTATTTTTAGGTGTCGGAAGCACCAGAAAATACATTAAGGAGTGAAAATAAATTGTGTTTGCAAGATCTTACTGTCAAATCGTTTGAATTTTATTTCTTATTAATTAGATTCCACAAAAAGACTTCCGACTCTATATAAAAAGAACTATATGCATTCCAGCGTACATACATGCACAAAAAGTTCAACACTTGTATTTCCACTTAGATATAAAATCAAAAGCAAATAAATACATGAAGCTACTACTCCCTGTTATTGCTAATTTCTATAACAATTATTTTTCCACACAGAGAGATTCAAAATCAGCATTTTTTTATAGAAACAGAGAGTCAGAAGACTTTACTCGTAAGACAGGCATTTTCACTACTATACATGGTATACAAAACAAGAAATTCTGATTTGCCTTTTGCAATACATAAGCGTCAATACATTCGTGTAACACATTTTAAAAAGTAATAAAGATCATCGCAACGCTTCAATCAGCAACGCTTTATAAAATAGGGTTTACGAACGAATCAACAAATTGACGAAGAAGCGTGCAGCAGCCGCACAGCCACTCAATTCCCTGCTCTCTGTCTGAGTTGCCGCCAGTGACGGTGATGCGGCCGCTGCCGCCGATGCAGGTGTAGAGATCTCCAAATACGGTATAAGAAAACTACTATAAGTAGTAACGAAAAAATGCGAAAATGCGAATCTAAAATGATGAGTTGTCATACTCTATTGTGCTAGTTCTCTCCTCTACCTCTCACTATGCTACCCTCTGTGTTAGGCCTTAGGGTTCCTACTGAAATTATCTCACCAATTTACTGCTGTCCTTTAGTTCTAATTTCTTTATTCTATAAATTGTCACTAATATATCTACTTTGAGTAGCGTTGGCAGCCCTAAATTATTACTTTTTCCTAGAAACTTCTAATTTCACACGATTTCCTAGAAACCTTGTGATAGCGTGTAGTGCCCGAGCGGTAAGACACTGTCTAATCCTTAATTCAGTCCAAAAGTATAGCGTCTTCCGGGGACCAAGGGTGTCCAGCGGTAGCTAATCTACTTCCCTAATACCTAATCTCTTAATGCGTAATGCTTATTATTAGCCTGTATGGCTTTCTTTGGATCTATACGATCTCGATCTCCCTGTCCAAATTTCTGTTATTAGGTCTCCACGACCTCTGGTTTCCCTATCTAGAATCCTGGTTTTGGGTCTCCACGACCTCTGGTTTCCCTATCTAGAATCCTGGTTTTGGGTCTCCACGACCTCTGGTTTCCCTATCTAGAATCCTGGTTTTGGGTCTCCACGACCTCTGGTTTCCCTATCTAGAATCCTGGTTTTGGGTCTCCACGACCTCTGGTTTCCCTATCTAGTGAAAGAAATAACGAGATAAGTCTTAGCCAAATTTAGATTTGTTTCGCTAAAAGATTCTCGCAAGTGGCTGAAGGCAAAATTTGAGAACGATCGCCGAGGAAGAAGTTATATTTTTTTAGCGTCAACCTAATTCCTTATATACAGAAAATTTGGGGAAGGTGGGACGCATTTTAACAATCACTAAAATTATAACAAAAGAATTCGATTTGTTTGGGGAATTTAAACAAATGGGGAAGAAAATTTCTGATTGGCTATGATTAAAACTCGGGTTTAACTACTGTTATAAGTAATATACATAGTTTATAAAGATTCTGCCTCACTATTTTTAAAAGACCACAATAACAACAAGTGATCATCCTTTGCAACATTAAATTTAGAACCCCAAATATGGTACTCGATGCTCAAATTACCATGGTATCTATTGTATTCTATTCAATTTTGAGAGGTCAAATTTCCAAAACGCGAAATGGTCACCTACTAAAAATAGCCTGATTCTCGCAAAATTTTATTAAATGAGTACAAGCTAAAATTAGCGCTAAAAATCTCAGACTCGGAGCAGCCTCCGAAGATCTTGGACTCTGCAAGAGCAGCCAAAGAGGCTATATCTCTGAGGAAAGAATACCGTTCGGTAAGCCGTGTTCGAGCCTTTGTTATTTCGATTACTGAGAGCAATTTTATTGCCGGACGTTACTGCTCAATTTTTTTAACTGAGTTCATTGAAGTTGAGGCCTCCCATTTTCCTAAAGGATTGGATAGGATCTGCGGACCGATTCCGATACCCTTATAGGATTATCGAGTGATTGATCTTGGATTATCCTAGATTGACCGATACGCGATAGGAGCACAAGACTCCGATTCCGTTAGTTCTAGAAGAAGACGCCCCTTTTGGAGGACCTCGTGTTGTTATAGAATTTGATTTTGATAGTAGGGCACATCGTTGATATTGATTTCTGCACTCGAGGAATACTGCGACGTCGAGTTGATTGTTACGCTCTCACCTTCGGCCGATTTTAGACTTCAGGAAGACTACCCCAGGAGGAACACCTTTGCGAAGACAAGCTCTACAGACACGCGCGACAAAGAAGAGGAGCCCGCAACAGTAAGTGATCACGGAATTTTGTTCCCAGGCTTAGGGTCTGGAAGTGGGAGTTTTCGGGTGACTGATCAGCACTCGAAGAAACTCTTCACAGGCGGAGCCGCCGCCTCCGATCCAGCGTGGCCGAATCCGAGACTTCCACCGCCTCCGCTAAAGCCGCCACCGGCGCCAGGAGCTCCTCTTCTGCCTCCAGCGCTCCCGCCTCCGCCGCTGCCGCCGACCCAGCCGTCGGCCGCGCTACCGCCTCGCTCTCCGTCAGTGTTGCCTCGTCTCGGGTTGACGGCCTTGCCGAGCCAGCCGGCACCGCAGCCGCCGTGGGTGTAGCCGGACCCAGTGCGGCTCGGAGTGTTGGAGCCCGGAGCCCCGTTGGTTCCACCAAAGCCGGTGAAGCCGGAGTACCAGCCAATCGTGTCCGAACCGTTGCGTCCGGCTTCACCAGGCAGTCCTGTTGTTTGGATCGTTTAATTGGCTTGAGTACCATGTCTGTTGTAATGTTGCAGTGCTTCTTACTGCTTAAAAACTTGACTAGTCCTTGATCCTGGCTTGATACTGGTTGGTTTCATGTGTTGCTAGAACTTCTATCACGGTTCAATCTTTCAATAAAGTCAATCCAATATACTAAAAATCAAAACTTCCTATATACTAAAAATGAGTTGTTTGTTTGTACGCAATCGATCAGAGAAAAAATGGCTGGACCGATTTTCTTCGAACTTGCACTGTTCGATCAGAAATTTTCCTGGGACGGTACATGCATCTTGGCTAAGAAATTGCTCCATGTTAAAGCGATTAAATATTCGAAAAACATGCTTTTTTGCAAAGGTCAAGCAAACTTTTCGACTTGAAATGCATTGTAAGAATGCTAGAGAAAAAACTGACTGGTTGAATTCTGATTCTGAAATGGATTACATCATAACTGAATTGTAACTCCGACTTGAATTGCGTCACAGTATTGAAAATGCAGTGTGGAAGCGTAGCACCAGACTTGATTTAGATTGCGCAACAATATTGTTAACTGATACTGACTGACTGAGAAATTGATTATGTAATAACTGCCTCGTGTGATTTACTCTATGCTTGGAGTTTTGAAACTTATAATTATAAGTGCTGAATTCATGTTATCAAAACGATGAGAGCTAGCCTAGAGGTAAACAGACTGAACTGCTAAATGCAGAAACGATGGTTCGAATTTTTAGAGAGTATAATTTTTTTAATTAAAGCTTTTCAACGTCAGGAAAACTAAAAGACTTTTTAAAAGGAAGCGTCATGTAAAAATCATAGAAGCGTCATTTAAAAAATCATAGAAGCGTCATGTAAACAATCATAGAAGCGTCATGTAAACAATCAGAGAAGCGTCATGTAAACAATCATAGAAGTGTCATATAAAAATCATAGAAGTGTCATTTAAAAAATCATAGAAGCGTCATGTAAACAATCATAGAAGCGTCATGTAAACAATCAGAGAAGCGTCATGTAAACAATCATAGAAGTGTCATATAAAAATCATAGAAGTGTCATTTAAAAAATCATAGAAGCGTCATGTAAACAATCATAGAAGCGTCATGTAAAAATCGTAGAAGCGTCATATAAAAAGCATAGAAGCGTCATGTAAAAAATCATAGAAGCGTCATGTAAACAATCAGAGAAGCGTCTTGTAAAAAATCGTGGAAGTGTCATGTAAAAAATCGTGGAAGCATCATGTAAAAAGCATAGAAGCGTCATGTAAAAAATCATAGAAGCGTCATGTAAACAATCATAGAAGCGTCATGCAAACAATCATAGAAGCGTCATGTAAACAATCATAGAAGCGTCATGTAAACAATCATAGAAGCATCGTGTAAACAATCATAGAAGCGTCATGTAAACAATCATAGAAGCGTCATGCAAACAATCATAGAAGCGTCATGTAAACAATCATAGAAGCGTCATGTAAACAATCATAAAAGCATCGTGTAAACAATCATAGAAGCGTCATGTAAAATATCGTAAGAGCGTAATATAAAAATCATAGAAGCGTCATTTAAAAAATCATAGAGGCGTCATATAAAAATCAAAAAAACGTCATGTAAAAAATCATAGAAGCGTCATGTAAAAATCATAGAGGTGTCATGTAAAAATCATTGAAGCGTCCTGCAGAAATCGTAGAAGCGTCATGAAATAATCATAGAAGCGTCATGTAAAAAATCATAGAAGCGTCATGTAAAAAATCATAGAAGCGTCATGTAAAAAATCATAGAAGCATCGTGTAAACAATCATAGAAGCGTCATGTAAAAAATCATAGAAGCGTCATGTAAAAAATCATAGAAGCGTCATATAAACAATCATAGAAGCGTCATGTAAACAATCATAGAAGCGTCATGTAAAAATCATAGAAGCGTCATGTAAAAATCATAGAAGCGTCATGTAAAAAATCATAGAAGCGTCATGTAAAAAATCATAGAAGCATCGTGTAAACAATCATAGAAGCGTCATGTAAAAATCATAGAAGCGTCATGTAAAAAATCATAGAAGCGTCATCTAAAACATCATAAAAGCGTCATGTAAAAAATCGTAGAAGCGTCATTTAAAAAATCATAGAAGTGTCATGTAAAAAATCGTGGAAGCATCATGTAAAAAGCATAGAAGTGTCATGTAAAAATCATTGAAGCGTCCTGCAGAAATCGTAGAAGCGTCATTTAAAAATCATAGAAGTGTCATGTAAAAAATCATAGAAGCGTCATGTAAACAATCATAGAAGCGTCATGTAAAAAATCGTGGAAGCATCATGTAAAAAGCATAGAAGTGTCATGTAAAAAATCATAGAAGCGTCATGTAAACAATCATAGAAGCGTCATGCAAACAATCATAGAAGCGTCATGTAAACAATCATAGAAGCTTCTTGTAAAAAATCGTAGAAGCGTCATGAAAAAATCATTAAAGCGTCATGTAAAAATCATAGAAGAGTCATGTAAAAAATCGTAAGAGCGTAATATAAAAATCATAGAGGCGTCATATAAAAATCAAAAAAACGTCATGTAAAAAATCATAGAAGCGTCATGTAAACAATCATGGAAGCGTCATGTAAACAATCATAGAAGCGTAATGTAAAAATCATAGTAGCGTCATGTAAAAAATCATAGAAGCGTCATGTAAAAAGCATAGAAGCGTCATATAAACAATCATAGAAGCGTCATGCAAACAATCATAGAAGCGTCATGTAAAAATCATAGAAGCGTCATGTAAAAATCATTGAAGCGTCCTGCAGAAATCGTAGAAGCGTCATGAAATAATCATAGAAGCGTCATGTAAAAAATCATAGAAGCGTCATGTAAAAAATCATAGAAGCATCGTGTAAACAATCATAGAAGCGTCATGTAAAAAATCATAGAAGCGTCATGTAAAAAATCATAGAAGCGTCATATAAACAATCATAGAAGCGTCATGTAAACAATCATAGAAGCGTCATGTAAAAATCATAGAAGCGTCATGTAAAAATCATAGAAGCGTCATGTAAAAATCATAGAAGCGTCATGAAAAAAATCATAGAAGCATCGTGTAAACAATCATAGAAGCGTCATGTAAAAAATCATAGAAGCGTCATATAAACAATCATAGAAGCGTCATGTAAACAATCATAGAAGCGCCATGTAAACAATCATAGAAGCGCCATGTAAAAATCATAGAAGAGTCATGTAAAAAATCATAGAAGCGTCATGTAAACAATCATAGAAGCGTCATGTAAAAATCATAAAAGCGTTATGTAAACAATCATAGAAGCGTCATTTAAAAAATCATAGAAGCGTCATTTTAAAAATCATCGAAGCGTCATATAAACAATCATAGAAGCGTCATGTAAACAATCATAGAAGCGTCATGAAAAAATCATAGAAGCGTCATGTTAAAATCATAGAAGCGTCATGAAAAAATCATAGAAGCGTCATTTAAAAACTAATGAAAGTGTCATTTAAAAAATTAAGAAGCATCATAGTAGAATAAAAGAAGCGTCATGTCAGACATGAAAGGTGTCATGGAAAAATTAAATGCAGCTATAATGCTGTGCTGGGGAGAAAAACTGAGACGTCAAGGCTCTCAGAGAATAACTGATATTACGGGGGGGGTTTCTGAGATGTCAAAGCAAAAGTCAGAAGCTAATTCAAAGTTCATGTACTTTACTCAATTTTTTTTATTGCATTCTTTGTTGGCTCGCCACGGGAGGCGCTGATAGAAGAAGAGTCATGTAAAAAATAAAAGTAGCACTATATATACATAAAAGAAAAGTCATGTCGAAGTTAAAAGATTCATTTGGGAATTGCTACGATGTCAAAGCTAGGTGGAAATCGTTATAGTGCTGTGATTCTTAAAGAAGGAATCACTAAAATGTCAAGGCTTAGGGGAGAAGAATTGCTGAGATTTCAAGGCTTTAGGTTGGGTTAAAGTTAGGTTTAGGTCAGGTGTGGGTTGAGGGTTATATTTTATCGAGTTTCAAGGTTAGCAGGGGATTTTTCAGATTTCAAGGTTTATGGGCGCCATCGCTGACATGTCAAGGCTTACGGGGGGAATAGCTGAGATGTCAAGGCTCACGGGGTATAAATGAGATTTCAAGGCTAAAGTCAGAAGCTACATGTAGTTTATTGAAAACTTTTTATTACATTATTTGATGCCTCCTCAGGGGAGGGATCGCTAATTAAAAAAGCGTAATGTAAAAAATAAAAGAAGCTTCATGTCGAAGTTAAGATATTCATTTGGGAATCCCTACGATGTCGAGGCTTGCAGGGAATCGCTATAATGCTGTAGTAGTGCTATAATGACTCTTAGAGAGAATTACTGAAATTTCAATGCTTTAGGGTTAGGTTAGGGTTAGGGTTAGAAGGTTGACAGATATTTTTAGATTTCCAAGGCTTATTGGGGGCATGGCTGAGATGTCAAGGGGGGAAGTTGATATGTTAAAGCTTGTGGGGGGGAATTACTGACATGTCAAGGCTTACAAGGTTTGATAGGAGATTTTTTAAGATTTCAAGGATACATGTAGCTTATTAAAAAAACGTGTATTGCATTTCTTTGGCTCCCCAACGGGGGGCGTAGATTGCTAGTCCTATATACTAAAAATGGTCTGTCTGTGTCTATCTATCTATCTATCTATCTATCTATCTATGTGATCGATTAGAGAAAAAATGGCTGGACCGATTTTGTTCGAACTTGCACTGTTCGATCAGAAATTTTCCCGTGACGGTACATGCATCGTGGCTAAGAAATTGCTCGATGCTAAAGGCATTAAATATTCGAAAAACATACTTTTTTGCAAAGGTCAAGCAAACTTTTCGACTTGAAATGCATTGTAAGAATGCTAGAGAAAAAACTGACTGGTTGAATTCTGATTCTGAAATAGATTGCATCATAACTGAATTGTAACTCCGACTTGAATTGAAAATGCAGTGTGGAAGCGTAGCACCAGACTTGATTTAAATTGCGTAACCATATCCTATATACTAAAAATGAAAATTTTGTTTTGACTGAGAAACTGATTATGTCATAACTGCTTCGTGTGATTTACTCTATGCTTGGATTTTAAAGTGTTGAATTAAATAAGTGAAAAATTTGATGTTATCAAAACGATGAGAGCTAGCCTAGAGGTGAACAAACTGAACTGCTAAATGCAGCGACGATGATTCGAATTTTCATAGAGTATAATTTTTTTAATTAAAGCTTTTCAACGTCAGGAAAACTAAAAGACTTTTTAAAAGGAAGCGTCATGTAAAAATCATAGAAGCGTCATTTAAAAAATCATAGAAGCGTCATGTAAACAATCATAGAAGCGTCATGTAAACAATCAGAGAAGCGTCATGTAAACAATCATAGAAGTGTCATATAAAAATCATAGAAGTGTCATTTAAAAAATCATAGAAGCGTCATGTAAACAATCATAGAAGCGTCATGTAAACAATCAGAGAAGCGTCATGTAAACAATCATAGAAGTGTCATATAAAAATCATAGAAGTGTCATTTAAAAAATCATAGAAGCGTCATGTAAACAATCATAGAAGCGTCATGTAAAAAATCGTAGAAGCGTCATATAAAAAGCATAGAAGCGTCATGTAAAAAATCATAGAAGCGTCATGTAAACAATCAGAGAAGCGTCTTGTAAAATATCGTAGAAGCGTTATGTAAAAATCATAGAAGCGTCGTGTAAACAATCATAGAAGCGTCATGTAAAAATCATAGAAGCGTCATGTAAAAAATCATAGAAGCGTCATGTAAAGAATCATAGAGGCGTCATGTAAACAATCATAGAAGCGTCATGTAAACAATCATAGAAGCGTCATGTAAAAAACCGTAGAAGCGTCATGTAAACAATCATAGAAGCGTCATGTAAACAATCATAGAAGCGTCATATAAAAATCATAGAAGCGTCATGTAAACAATCATAGAAGCGTCATGTAAACAATCATGGAAGCGTCATGTAAAAATCATAGAAGCGTCATATAAAAAATCATAGAAGCGTCATGTAAACAATCATAGAAGCGTCATGTAAAAAATCGTAGAAGCGTCATATAAAAATCATAGAAGCGTCATGTAAACAATCATAGAAGCGTCATGTAAACAATCATAGAAGCGTCATGTAAACAATCATAGAAGCGTCATGTGAAAAATCGTAGAAGCGTCATATAAAAATCATAGAAGCGTCATGTAAACAATCATAGAAGCGTCATGTAAACAATCATGGAAGCGTCATGTAAAAATCATAGAAGCGTCATATAAAAAATCATAGAAGCGTCATGTAAAAAATCATAGAAGCGTCATGTAACAAATCGTAGAAGCGTCATATAAAAATCATAGAAGCGTCATTTAAAAAATCATAGAAGCGTCATGTAAACAATCATAGAAGCGTCATGTAAAAATCATAGAAGCGTCGTGTAAACAATCATAGAAGCGTCATGTAAAAAAAATCATAGAAGCGTCATGTAAACAATCATAGAAGCGTCATGTAAAAATCATAGAAGCGTCATGTAAAAAATCATAGAAGCGTCATGTAAAAATCATAGAAGCGTCACGTAAACAATCATAGAAGCGTCATGTAAAAAATCATAGAAGCGTCATGTAAAAATCAGAGAAGCGTCATGTAAACAATCATAGAAGCGTCATGTAAAAAAATCATAGAAGCGTCATGTAAAAAAATCATAGAAGCGTCATGTAAAAACTAATAAAAGTGTCATTTAAAAAATTAAGAAGCATCATGGTAGAATAAAAGAAGCGTCATGTCAGACATGAAGGGTGTCATGTAAAAATAAATGCAGCTATAATGCTGTGCTGGGGAGAAAAACTGAGACGTAAAGGCTCACGGAGAATAACTGAGATTACGGGGGGTGGGGTTCTGAGATGTCAAAGCAAAAGTCAGAAGCTAATTCAAAGTTAATGTACTTTACTCAATTTTTTTATTGCATTCTTTGTTGGCTCGCCACGGGGGGGGCGCTGATAGAAGAAGAGTCATGTAAAAAATAAAAGTAGCACTATGTATACATAATAGAAAAGTCATGTCGAAGTTAAAAGATTCATTTGGGAATTGCTACGATGTCAAAGCTAGGTGGAAATCGTTATAGTGCTGTGATTCTTAAAGAAGGAATCACTAAAATGTCAAGGCTTAGGGAGAAGAATTGCTGAGATTTCAAGGCTTTAGGTTGGGTTAAAGTTAGGTTTAGGTAAGGTGTTGGTTGAGGGTTATATTTTATCGGGTTTCAAGGTTAACGGGATTTTTTAGATTTCAAGGTTTATGGGGGGCCATCGCTGACATGTCAAGGCTTACGGGGGGAATAGCTGAGATGTCAAGGCTCACGAGGGTATAAATGAGATTTCAAGGCTAAAGTCAGAAGCTACATGTAGTTTATTGAAAACTTTTTATTACATTATTTGATGCCTCCTCAGGGGAGGGATCGCTGATTAAAAAAGCGTAATGTAAAAAATAAAAGAAGCTTCATGTCGAAGTTAAGATATTCATTTGGGAATCCCTACGATGTCGAGGCTTGCAGGGAATCGCTATAATGCTGTAGTAGTGCTATAATGACTCTTAGAGAGAATTACTGAAATTTCAATGCTTTAGGGTTAGGTTAGGGTTAGGGTTAGAAGGTTGACAGATATTTTTAGATTTCCAAGGCTTATTGGGGGCATTGCTGAGATGTCAAGGGGGGAAGTTGATATGTTAAAGCTTGTGGGGGGGGATAACTGACATGTCAAGGCTTACAAGGTTTGACAGGAGATTTTTTAAGATTTCAAGGATACATGTAGCTTATTAAAAAAACGTGTATTGCATTTCTTTGGCTCCCCAACGGGGGCGTAGATTGCTAGTCCTATATACTAAAAATGGTCTGTCTGTGTCTATCTATCTATCTATCTATCTATCTATCTATCTATGTGATCGATTAGAGAAAAAATGGCTGGACCGATTTTGTTCGAACTTGCACTGTTCGATCAGAAATTTTCCCGTGACGGTACATGCATCGTGGCTAAGAAATTGCTCGATGCTAAAGGCATTAAATATTCGAAAAACATACTTTTTTGCAAAGGTCAAGCAAACTTTTCGACTTGAAATGCATTGTAAGAATGCTAGAGAAAAAACTGACTGTTGAATTCTGATTCTGAAATAGATTGCATCATAACTGAATTGTAACTCCGACTTGAATTGAAAATGCAGTGTGGAAGCGTAGCACCAGACTTGATTTAAATTGCGTAACCATATCCTATATACTGAAAATTTTGTTTTGACTGAGAAACTGATTATGTCATAACTGCTTCGTGTGATTTACTCTATGCTTGGATTTTAAAGTGTTGAATTAAATAAGTGAAAATTTGATGTTATCAAAACGATGAGAGCTAGCCTAGAGGTGAACAAACTGAACTGCTAAATGCAGCGACGATGATTCGAATTTTCATAGAGTATAATTTTTTTAATTAAAGCTTTTCAACGTCAGGAAAACTAAAAGACTTTTTAAAAGGAAGCGTCATGTAAAAATCATAGAAGCGTCATTTAAAAAATCATAGAAGCGTCATGTAAACAATCATAGAAGCGTCATGTAAACAATCAGAGAAGCGTCATGTAAACAATCATAGAAGTGTCATATAAAATCATAGAAGTGTCATTTAAAAAATCATAGAAGCGTCATGTAAACAATCATAGAAGCGTCATGTAAACAATCAGAGAAGCGTCATGTAAACAATCATAGAAGTGTCATATAAAAATCAGAAGTGTCATTTAAAAATCATAGAAGCGTCATGTAAACAATCATAGAAGCGTCATGTAAAAAATCGTAGAAGCGTCATATAAAAAGCATAGAAGCGTCATGTAAAAAATCATAGAAGCGTCATGTAAACAATCAGAGAAGCGTCTTGTAAAATATCGTAGAAGCGTTATGTAAAAATCATAGAAGCGTCGTGTAAACAATCATAGAAGCGTCATGTAAAAATCATAGAAGCGTCATGTAAAAAATCATAGAAGCGTCATGTAAAAATCATAGAAGCGTCATGTAAACAATCATAGAAGCGTCATGTAAACAATCATAGAAGCGTCATGTAAAAACCGTAGAAGCGTCATGTAAACAATCATAGAAGCGTCATGTAAACAATCATAGAAGCGTCATATAAAAATCATAGAAGCGTCATGTAAACAATCATAGAAGCGTCATGTAAACAATCATGGAAGCGTCATGTAAAAATCATAGAAGCGTCATATAAAAAATCATAGAAGCGTCATGTAAACATCATATAGAAGCGTCATGTAAAAAATCGTAGAAGCGTCATATAAAAATCATAGAAGCGTCATGTAAACAATCATAGAAGCGTCATGTAAACAATCATAGAAGCGTCATGTAAACAATCATAGAAGCGTCATGTGAAAAAACGTAGAAGCGTCATATAAAAATCATAGAAGCGTCATGTAAACAATCATAGAAGCGTCATGTAAAACAATCATGGAAGCGTCATGTAAAAATCATAGAAGCGTCATATAAAAAATCATAGAAGCGTCATGTAAAAAATCATAGAAGCGTCATGTAACAAATCGTAGAAGCGTCATATAAAAATCATAGAAGCGTCATTTAAAAAATCATAGAAGCGTCATGTAAACAATCATAGAAGCGTCATGTAAAAATCATAGAAGCGTCGTGTAAACAATCATAGAAGCGTCATGTAAAAAAAATCATAGAAGCGTCATGTAAACAATCATAGAAGCGTCATGTAAAAATCATAGAAGCGTCATGTAAAAAATCATAGAAGCGTCATGTAAAAATCATAGAAGCGTCACGTAAACAATCATAGAAGCGTCATGTAAAAAATCATAGAAGCGTCATGTAAAAATCAGAGAAGCGTCATGTAAACAATCATAGAAGCGTCATGTAAAAAAATCATAGAAGCGTCATGTAAATAATCATAGAAGCGTCATGTAAAAAAATCATAGAAGCGTCATGTAAAAACTAATAAAAGTGTCATTTAAAAAATTAAGAAGCATCATGGTAGAATAAAAGAAGCGTCATGTCAGACATGAAGGTGTCATGTAAAAATAAATGCAGCTATAATGCTGTGCTGGGAGAAAAAACTGAGACGTAAAGGCTCACGGAGAATAACTGAGATTACGGGGGGTGGGGTTCTGAGATGTCAAAGCAAAAGTCAGAAGCTAATTCAAAGTTAATGTACTTTACTCAATTTTTTTATTGCATTCTTTGTTGGCTCGCCACGGGGGGGGGGCGCTGATAGAAGAAGAGTCATGTAAAAAATAAAAGTAGCACTATGTATACATAATAGAAAAGTCATGTCGAAGTTAAAAGATTCATTTGGGAATTGCTACGATGTCAAAAGCTAGGTGGAAAGTTATAAGTGCTGTGATTCTTAAAGAAGGAATCACTAAAAATGTCAAGGCTTAGGGGAGAAGAATTGCTGAGATTTCAAGGCTTTAGGTTGGGTTAAAGTTAGGTTTAGGTAAGGTGTTGGTTGAGGGTTATATTTTATCGGGTTCAAGGTTAACGGGATTTTTTAGATTTCAAGGTT